>ML994639.1:1449375-1538399 GCA_010093925.1 Zopfia rhizophila CBS 207.26
AGGAATAGGTTAACTATCTAGTAGCAAAATATTATTGTGATAGCTGCTAGCGTTGTAAAGTTATTGGATTGTAAAGTTGTAGAAACTTAGTGGGGTGCGCAGCTCGCTTGGGTGCGCAGCTCGCTTGTGGAATACGATATAATGTTTTTCATAAGTGAGTGAACTATACAAGCGAGTGAACCACTTTTACTAAGAATTACCTTTTCTTTAATAACTTTACGAAAACTTCATATTATTTAACAAAAATTTAAAATTGGCTTTTTAGATATAATATGCACCTAGTATTAAATTTGCATTCTAATAGTCTTACGTAAACATAAGTTATTAAGCTTAGAATTTGCCTTTTAAAAATTTAGTTTTTAGCTATTAATATTTTAATAACTATTAAATAAGAAACTATAGATATTAAACTTAAGCTATTTTATATATAATTTAGACTATATTATGCTTTTAAAATAATAAAATAAGTAGATTTTTAAGATCTTTAAATACGGAGAAATTTCAGCCCCCACCTTTTAATATCTTAAAAACTACTAACACTATAGCTTTAAAATTCTAATATATTATACATTTAGGTGCTAATACCTTGTATTTAAGTTTTTATAATTTATTATTAAGTAATATTATAAATATAAATAGCTAAACATTATTTTAAAGTAGTGTAGATTCTAAGCTTAATAACTTATAATTACGTACGATAATTATAATGCAAATTTAAAACTAGGTGCATCTTATATCTAAAAAGCCAATTTTAAATTTTTGTTAAATAATATAAAGTTTTCGTAAAGTTATTAAAAAAAAAGTAATTCTTGGTAAAAGTAATTTACTTACTTGTACTTACTTGTATAGTTCACTTGCTTATAAAAAGCGTTATAGCTTATTATATAATAGTTTCTAAAAAAACTTTTACTAGTTTTATAGTAATTTAATAAAATAAGTAAACTATATAAAGTTTACTAAAATTTAGTTAAAATTATTACAAACCTTTATTTTAAGTAATTTAAACTTTTATTATATTTTAATATATTAGTTAAAGTTTTTAAAAAATATATAAAAAGTACTATATTATGGGTTTTATAGTAACTTCTTTATTTTAGCTCTTTTTAGTACTTTGAAAAAAAAAGTTAAAAATGTTACTAACTTTTTTTTATAAAATAAGTTTAAATTTAAGTAACTTAGTTTTTATTTCAAGTATTTAAATTATTATACTTATATTAATTAATATAAAACTTCATTTTTTTATTCATTTATTTTAGTTTTTAAAAGTTAAAATTTTTAGTAAATATTTTTCTCTAAAAAATACTTACATAAGTAGTATATATTAATTCTAAAATTCTTAGTTTTTATTTAATAGTTTTACTTAATATATAATATAAAACATAACTTAATTTTTTATTAAAAAAGTCTAGTATTTTAACACATTTATTATTACTAAATAGGCTGTAATAAAGGTTTAGTAGTTTTAAAAATTAATTTTTTTTATTAGTTAAATTAGCTTTAGCTAATATTAAACTAGTAATTTAAAACTAACTTTTTATTTTTTTTTTTAACTTAAACTTTTATTTTAAATAAACATAAAACTTTAATAATTATATTTTAAAAATACAAAGTTTTATTAGTAATATGAAATAATATATTAGTTTAGTATTTTATTACTTTAATATAAATTTTTTATTTATAAAACATATTAGTAAGTATTATTAAATATATTTTAATTTATATAGTAATTTTTATAATAAGTATTTTTTAATAGTTATTAAAGTAATTCCATTTATTACTAATTTTTTTTAAATACTTAAATACACTTTATTATTTATTTTTAAAAATTTATATTAGTAAATAATAGTTATATAAAGCGTTTTTTATATAAAAAGTTATATTTTTATTTATATTAATATTTAAAAAAAAAAAATTTTAAAGCTATTATTTTTACTATTTTGGTTTTACTTTATACTATTATAAAGTTTTAAAAAATACTATATTATTTAATATTTTTAATTATATAAAATAACTTAATAGTTCTTATAACTTTGTAAGTTATAAATAAAAGTTTAAAAATATAAATTATTTTAACTTAATTTATAACTAAATAGTACTAGTAGTATATAAAATTTTAGTTTTTAGTTTTTTTACTTAACTATTTTATAATAATACTTATTAATAAATTACTATTATTATTATAATTATAATAAAAGTTTATAAAAAGTATATTTTTTAAATTTAATTAGTAAATATTTATATAATAAAGCTCTAAAAACTTTATTATATAAAAATAACTAGCTAATTAAAAAGTATTTTAGTAATAGGT
Organism: Zopfia rhizophila CBS 207.26; assembly: GCA_010093925.1. NCBI lineage: Eukaryota > Fungi > Ascomycota > Dothideomycetes > Zopfiaceae > Zopfia > Zopfia rhizophila. The sequence continues at coordinate 1,451,684 of ML994639.1, forward strand.
TTTAAACTAATAAAATACTACTTTTAAAAGTAAATAAAAATTAAAAATAATAAAAACTTATTAAAATTTAACTGTTTACTATTTACTAATTTAAAACTTTATTATACTATTTTATAATATAATTAAAGTAAATTAATATAATAAAAATTAAAATAAAGTAAAAATGTTAATAGTAAAACTCTAGATTTTAAGTACTTAATTTAGCTACTATTATATTACTTTTATAAACCAAAAAAAGTAATATTATAATAATATTATAATTAGTAATTTAACGTAAGTAATTATAAATAGTTATAAGTATAAATAAACTATTTTTAAGCAACCTTTTATATAAAAAAAATTAAAAAACATTAAAACTTTTATAAAGTAATTTAAAGTACTAGTATGAACATATTATATAATAAGTTATTATAATTAGTAAATAACTGTAATAAAATTATTATAAAAACTTAATAATAGTATTTACTTTTAAATATTATTATTATATAATTTTATAGTAGTACTTATATATAAATGTTATTATTAACTAATAATTATTATTATAATAAATATAATTTTTAAAATAATTAATAATATATTATATTATATTAACTTAATTGTTATAACATAACTACTAAATTTATAATTTAAATTACTATATAAAGAAAAGTTGTTTAAAATCTATTTAAAAAGCTTTTAATACTAAGTATGTAATGGGCTAGAGCCCAGGATGGTTGACCAAGACGGTTGTCTCGGCTTTGACTCCGTGCGTAACCACGTGACCTTAGCGACTTGGCAGGGGTAACTATCAAGTCTCTGTAGCGTACGTAGTTGACTCTTTATCAAATCCACTCTGTTTCACCCAATTGCCATCATTGGCCTGGACCCTTATATTTGGATTTGATCAACCCTATTTTTCGCAGAGGCCGAGAGGCCTTTGGCAGTACGATCGACCTTGTGGAAGAGCGAGAGGCTCTCCAGCATTAGGGAAGCGCCATCCAGCAGTACACCGAGCATCAATGGACGCCAACGACCACTCGGTATCTGCACTAATGGCCCGAGCGACGAACCTGCTTGACGCAGGATACGATAACAAACAGATCAGCCGCGAACTACGCCGGTCGCTTGCTTCACAAGGGTTGGAAGTCCCAGCCGTTGAAGCAGTGATGAGCTAGGTAGAGGTTAAACTCAACGACCACCCTGCTTGGCGCGACAAAGGGAAAGCTCTATCCCCAGCTAATGGAGCCAGCGACAGCACCTCACTCGGGGAGATTATGAACGTGTTACGAGTGATGTCCGAGAGGCTGACTGCACTAGAAGGTCGCGATTCCCTATCAAGGCCACCCCTACAGGTCCCAGTGACGACACTAGCAACTCTCTTCGTGCCAACGCCACAACCAGTAATCGAACCAGTAGTCAAACCATTCAATTTCCCTGAACCCCTTATGTTTGATGGCACACGGTCTCTTTACCCTACGTTCAAGCATCAAGCCAAGGCCAAGTTACGATTTGATGGATACCGTATGGGCGGTGAGGAAGGACAGATGGACTATCTCTTTCAGCGTTTGAAGGGACGAGCAGCACAAACCGTCCTTCCATGGCTCTCCAATCGAAGAAACAATGCCACCCTTGAAGCAATGTGGGCGTTTATGGACTCCCAGTTTGAAGACTAGTACTAAAGGCAAAAGTCTCTAGACAAGCTGCAAAGCATGAAACAGAAGAAGAAGTCGGCAAGAGAGTACCATATGGAGTTCAACAAGGAGCTGCTGCTAGTAGGAAGCGATCGGCTGGACGAAGACGTAAAGAAGAGTATGTTTACCTGGGGATTGGATGGAGAGCTCCGGAAGCACATTGCAGCCCTTTCAGCAACGTTGAGCTTCGAAGAGTACACTCAGGAAGTAATTCGTGTCAGCGACAACCTTATGCAGATTATATTAAGCAACCGTAGGACCGCTATGGCTATCTATACAACGCCGTCCGCACCAACGCCTGAACCGATAGATTGGGAAGCGACACCCACGCGTGCAGGGGCAGCGAAACCACAGGACAACCAATCTAGGACACTCCGGGTGAGCCAAAAGGAATTTGACCGGCGCCGTCAGTAAGGCCTCTGTTATTGATGCGGTTCTCCCGGCCACATGAAGAACGAGTGTAAACATGCAAGAGCAAATTAGTCACACCCAGCTACTGTAGTGTTAGCAAAGGCTAGACAAATAGACGCTAACGAAAGAGACGAAGAAGACGGAGATGAAGAAGAAGAAGAAGCGTCAGGAAAAGAATAGCCCTTGCTCACCGTCGCGAGCAGGGGCCCCCAGCCGAAATGGGCAAGGTGGCATCGCAAAGAGAATGGCGGAAGTTCCGAAATGCACACATGGACGCAGACCCTATTACTGTATACTCATTAATCAACCAGACGAATATCGCATACACAATGATTGATACCGGGTGTTTATGCTATGGTCTTGTGAGCTCTGCCTTTGCTGCTAAAGCCTGTTTAGCGCGTATCGACATAGCCCCGCGGGGGGTCGTCAGAGTACACGGGAAACCTAGAAGGGTTACCCAGGTTGCACAAATTAACCTTGATGTTGAAGGACATACTGAACGAGCCTATGCATATGTTATTGACAACGCGCTCGGGTTCAATCTCATCTTAGGCAGGCCCTGGACGAACCGAAACAATGTTACAATCGCGCCAGCAAAGAAATCGTTTTACATTCATGCTTCAGGAACAAGAGTTCGTAGTAAGGAAGGGAAGAAACCGCGCCAGCAGGAGCTGATAGAGGTCAGCGCAGCTGCTTTTTCAATGTGGATGGATAGGTCAAAAAGAAAAAGTGAAATACGCATCTTTGCAGCATCGCTGGCAGACATTCAAAAGGCCTTAGCGCCTAAACCAAAGCTAGATCCCAGAACACTACTTCCTAAGGCCTATCGGAAGCACCTAAAGCTGTTTTTAGAGAAGGAAGCAGACAAGCTCCCACTGCTGCGAGGTCCTGGAATAGACCATTATATTGAACTTAAAAAGATTAATGGGAAGGACCCTGAGGTCCCATGGGGACCGCTGTACAATATGTCAAGAGAGGAACTACTAGTACTATGAAAAGAGTTGACGCTGCTACTAGAGAAGGGCTTCATCCACGTGAGCAACTCCCTAGCTGCAGCTCCAGTGCTGTTCGTACGTAAGCCCGGCGGAGGCCTTCGCTTTTGCGTCGACTACCGCGCGCTTAACAAGATCTCCAAGAAGGATAGGTACCCTCTTCCCCTGATCCATGAGACGCTCAGCCAGATCAGTAAAGTAAGGTGGTATACCAAGCTCGACGTTTCAGCAGCCTTCTATAAGATTCGTATTGCAGAGGGAGACGAATGGCTGACGGCCTTTCATACAAGATTCGGACTCTTTAAATGGCTGGTTACACCTTTTGGACTAGCAGGAGCCCCTAGTACGTTTCAGCGGTATATAAACTGGACCCTACGGGAGTATCTTGACGAGTTCTGTTCGGCCTTTCTTGACGACGTACTTATCTACTCTTCAGGCTCACTAGAAGAGCATCGCTGGCAGGTTAACCTAGTACTAGAGAAACTTAGCGCCGCAGGTTTACATCTGGATATTAAGAAGTGCGAATTCGAAACTAAGAGCACGAAATATCTAGGGTTTATTATTGAAGTAGGGCAAGGAATTCGAATGGATCCCGCTAAGATAAAAGCAATTACCGAGTGGCAGCCTCCAACAACTGTAAGAGGAGTCAGAAGTTTTCTTGGATTCGCCAATTTCTATCATCAGTTTATTAAGTCTTTTTCAGAAATCGCCGCCCCACTTATAAGACTTACGAGCGACGTGCCGTTCTAATGGACCGATAAAGAGCAGGCAGCATTTGACGAACTAAAGGAGATCTTCATATCGGAACCAATACTGGCCCAATTTGATCCTGACCGCGAGACTGTCTTAGAAGCTGACTCTTCAGGTCACACAACTGGGGGAGTCCTTTCGCAATACGGCGACGATGGCGTGCTGCGTCCATGTGCGTACTTTTCAAAGAAGAACACACCTGCAGAGTGCAATTACGAGATACACGATAAAGAACTCCTTGCAATTATTCGTTGCCTGGAGGCATGGGATGCTGAATTACGGTCTGTTAAAAAGTTCCGGGTTATTACTAATCACAAGAACCTTGAGCACTTTATAAGGCCTTGAAAATTAAGCGAAAGACACACGCGCTGGCAGTTATTCCTTAGCCGATATAATATGGAGATTCAATATAGGCCAGGAAAAGAAAACGTACGAGCCGACGCACTGTCAAGACGCGAACAGGATCATCCAAGTGGAGAAGACGACGAAAGGCTAAAGAGCCGTACGATTCAGCTGTTAAAGCCAGTAGTCACATGTCAGGAAGAAGAGCTTGAACTGAACGACGATGGGCAAGCAGTATGGGCCTTCTCTGCTCAAATTAGTCTTTCGACGATTACAGGAGATAGCACAACCGAAGCCCAGGAGTCTCATGCCCAGGAGTCTCATAACGAGCTTAAACGAAGATGGCATAATGCAGCACTAGACGACAAAGTGTACGCAAGAGCAGTACAGGCCCTCCGTAATCAGGAGCGGAGATTTCCCCCAGAACTCGAACTAAAAGTTTCGCTGGCTGAGTGCACGATTGACGAAGATAGGACCCTTTATTATCGGAATAGGAAGTGGGTGCCTGACTTAGAGCTATTAAGGACATCAATCATCCACCGGATTCATTCGTCGCAAGCGACAGGACACCCAGGACGGCAGAGCACCTATCTAATGTTAATAAGAGATTACTTTTGGCCAGGGATGTCGAACCACGTACGGCGTTACATTCGAAACTGCGATGTCTGTGGCCGTACGAAGCTATGGAGAGATCGCCAGCAAGGGCTGTTACGCCCGTTGCCCATTCCCGATCGTATTTGGAAGGAGATCTCAATGGATTTTGTAACCGGATTACCAGAAAGCGACGGCTGTACGGTCTTACTGGTAATCACCGACAGGCTGAGCAAGGACATAACTCTCTGCCCTCTTCCAAACATGGATATCGAGACAGTAACATGGGCTTTTATCCGTAAGGTTGTTGCTTACCATTAGATTCCTGACGCTATAGTATCCGATCGCGGCAGCCAATTTATCAGCGAGTTCTGGACTAAGCTTTGCGAAATCCTAAGAATCGAAAGGCGATTGTCGACAGCGTTCCATCCGCAAACAGACGGTTCAACAGAAAGAATGAACAGCACAGTCGAGGCCTATCTTTGAGCGTTCGTCGCGTGGGACCAAGCAAACTGGGCGAAGCTCTGCCCGATGGCCGAGATTGCAGTAAAGGGAAGAGACGCCACCTCAACAGGAATAAGCCCGTTCTTTCTCCAGCATGGATACAATGTAGAACCGCTGCAAGTGGATATTGGAACCAGGCGTAACATAACAGCTCGAGACCCAAAAGCTAGCGCTAGGGAAATCGTGGGAAAGCTGAAGAAGTGTGTCGACTTAGCACAAGCAACCATGGCTGAGGCACAGCAAGAGCAAGAAAGACAGGTAAACCGACGTCGGGATGAAGCCCCGCAACTGCGTGTTGGAGACAAGGTATGGCTGAAGCTCAGTAACCAACTCTCCACTAGACGAAGAAATAAGAAGCTGGACTGGAAGAATACTAAATACACTGTGGAAAATATAATTAGCCCGCACACTATAAAGCTAAATACGCCCCCAGGGCCAAACCTAACGTTTCATGTAGACAGACTACGGCTAGCAAGCAACGACCTATTACCAAGCCAGCCTACGGACGACCCTCAGCCGCCACTAATCCAGGTGGATGACCACAAAGAGCACGTAGTGCAGGATATCGTCGCCGAGGTACAGACGAGACGAGGGCGAGGCCACCAGCTACGGTACGAAGTAAAGTGAAAAGGCTATGCGTTGACAACTATGGAGCCAGCAAGCCAGCTAGAAGACACAGCGGCGTTGGACCGTTGGAAGGAGCATACGGCGCCTCTGCGAAGAGGCAGACACAAACTCCTGCCGGCAAACTATCGACAAGAGCTTCAGGAGAAGCCACAGCAAACAGAACCTGAGATAGGCCTACAGGGGCCCCCGGGTGAACGGTTCACCAGAGAGCCCCTACCTAGTCTATAAGAAGGGGGGTAATGTAATGGGCTAGAGCCCAGGATAGTTGACCAAGACGGTTGTCTCGGCTTTGACTCCGTGCGTAACCACGTGACCTTAGCGACTTGGCAGGGGTTAACTATCAAGTCTCTGTAGCGTACGTAGTTGACTCTTTATCAAATCCACTCTGTTTCACCCAATTGCCATCATTGGCCTGGACCCTTACAAAGTATTTATTATTTAACGTACTTCACTTATATATTTTTCTTACTTAAAAATTTAATTACTACTTTAAATAATAGAATAATATAGTATTTTTAATAAAAGTATTTTTTTCAATATTTTATAAAGTATTAAATATATTTTTAAAAGGATTAAAAACCTTTTTTATAAAATGTATAAATATTACATAATTATTATTATAAAAGTTATTTTAAAGTTTATTTTACTTTTATAAAAATATATAATTTTTATAAATTTATTTACTTATTAAACTTATTATTTTTATTTTTTAAATAAAAAAGTATTAATGTTATAAGTATTATAACTAAGTTAAATAATAATTTTATATTTTTAAAGTAGGTTTAAATTTAAGTAGTACAAATTAGAGTTTTTTTAAATTTTATACTTTTTCTAAAATTATTAACTTAGTTTAATAATTATAAATTATAACTTTAGTAAAAAAAATTTTAAACTTTTACTATCTACTTAATTATATTATAAGAAGTTATTTTTTAACAAAGTTTTTTTTAATTAGTATAGTAATTAAATAAAAAGTTTTATTAGTATTTTTAATAAGTATATATAAAGCTTTATATTATACTTTAATTTATTAGCTAATTTTAAAAAGTACTATGGTTTAGCAAAAATTTAAAGTAAAAATTTAAAAGTAATAGAACTATTTTAAAAGTTATAGTATAAACAAAAAAGTCATTAAAAAATTACTTATAACTTATTAACATAAGAATAAAAATCCTTTAACTACTTAAATATAATTTTAGTTATTATTTAAGTTTTATAAAAGTGTACTATTATATATTTAAAGCCTAAATATTAATATAATAAAGTATTTATAGTACTTTTAATTTACTTATTATTTAGTTAAAAACTTATTAAATTTAATAGTATTATAATAAAATATAAGTAATATATAAGTTTTTCTTTAATTCTAGAACCTAAAGTAGTAGTAAAGCTTTTACTAATTACTTAATAAAAATAAAACCTAATTTTATTTGTATTATATATATAAAGCATAAAAAATGCAAATATGTTTATTATATAAAAGCTGTTTTAGTATAAAAAGTTATAAAAACAAAAGTAAACTTTATTATTTTATGTATATTTATTTATACTAAATTATTTTTTAAACTTATTTATATAGCTAAATAAAAGCTTGAATATTAGTTTACTAATATATATAAAAGAAATTTAAAAATTTATTAAAAATAAACTACTTATAATCTTTAAACTATTATTATTATAAAGTATTTTTTTTAACTAATTTCTATTTATTAAAATATTAGTAAAATTTCACAAAATTAATGGCAAGTATATTATTAAAATATTTATAGTAATTTTTTAGTAAGTTAAAAAAAAGTAATTTACTTATATTTATTTCTATATTACTATTTAAATTAAATAATAACATTTTTTTACATTAGTTATAGTTTTTAGAAAAAGTAATAAATATATAATTTTTTTTATATTAAATATAGCTTTTAGTAGTAAAGTATTAATTTAATTATAATATAATTAAAATAAAATAGTTAATAAAATATATAATAATATACATAATAATTCTATAAGTATAGAAATTTTACGATAATACTAGTATAAGTTAATTAAAAATATTAATTAAAAAGTATATTATAACAAAAGCTCTTTTATAAATAATTTACTTTAATTAAAAAACGTAACTTATTAACTTTAAAGTATAATATATTAATAATATAATACTTAAATATTTATAATAAAAGTAGGCTTTTTTTTACTATTTTAGTAAGTAAAAAAGTTATTTATAAAATTAGTAATATACTATAATAATATAGAATATTATTTTAAATAGTATTAAAATTATAATAAAATAAAATTACTTTATAACATAATAATATTTTTTAATATAAAAAAAGTTATTAAGATAAAAATCTTAGTTATTATTTAATATATATTTAACTTAAATTTGTAAGGATTTTCTAAATTTAGTATTCTAAAAAATATAGTTAATTAGCTACTTATTATATACTTTATTAATAGATCAAAAATTAAATAATTAAATACTTTTATATAATAAATATTAAATTTAAAATAGTATATAATTAAAAGTATAACTATTAAAAAAAATTATATAAAAATTTTAAAGTTTTTGAATTATAATTTAACTTTACTTATTATATAATAAAAAAGTAAAGGAATATACAAAAAATTTATATTTTAAATAAGTTTATTATAAACTTAATTATATAGAATTATTATAAAATAGTATAATTAAATAATTATAAATAAGGTATAATAATTTTAAATATTACTTCTTAAAAATAAATAACAAAATTAATTACTATTTTTCTATATAATTTAAAAGTAATAATATACTAATTTATTAAACTATTTTATTATGTAATTATAAACTTTAAAAAGTATACAAAATTTATTTAATAAATATATATTATATATTAATAATTAATACTTATAAAAATATAATTTACTTAAATTTTAATAGTTTTATAAAAATAAGTAAATTTTTACATTTTATATATTATTTTATGTATTGTAAATACTTTAGCTACTTAGTATAATATATTTCTTAATTTTAAAATTTATATATAAGTATTATATTTAAAATCTTATATATAACTATATTTAGTATATTATAAAATTTAAGTTTTTAGTACTATTTAAAGTAGTTATTAAAATATAATTATAAAAAGTAATATTTATATAATTTTCAAAGTACTAATTTAATTTTAACTAACTTAAATATAATATTTCTAAAATTTAATATTTACCTTTAAACGTTATTTTTTAATAAAATAATATACTTTATAAAAGTTAAAAATACTTTAAATTATTATTAAATTAAGGTTTTAAAATTCTTTAATTTATAAACAAATTTAAAATTATTAAATAAGTTTATTTACTTATATTTTTAAGTTTAATTATTAAGTTATAAAAAGTACTAAACTAATAATACATAAAGCTGTATTATTATATATAAAATTTTATACTTAATAAAGTAATTAAGTTTAAAAAAAAATATTAAAATAAATAGTTTAAAAAAATTGTTCCAAAAAAAATTAAAAATAAGTACTTAAACTAATATTAACAAGTATATTAAAAGTAAATCATGTTAAAATAAAAACGTTATAATTATTATTAAAAAACTAAAAACTAAATTAGCTATTAAATAGTAAAATAGCTTATTTACTTATTTACATTATTTATTTATTAAATATATTAAGTTTTATATTAATATAAACTAAGTTCTTAAAATTAGTTAAAAAAGGTTATATAAATATAAATATTTACTAGTAGTAATAATTAATATTAATAATAATAATATATATTTAATTAAAAAATATATATAGAAAAACAGTTTTTTTATTAATATATACTAATTATAAGTAATTAAAATAATTATTTTAGTTAATTAATTTAACTATTAATTTTATTATAAAAGTAATATATTAATTATTATAAACTAAATTTTAATTTATTACTTTTTTAAATTAAATAAAGTTTATTTGAAAATATTTTTATATAAAAAAAATTAAATAAGTTTAAGATTTATTAATAATAAATAATTTTACAAAATTTATTTTAGTAAAACTTTTAAAAATATTTTATATTTTATATTAATACTACTAAATTAATTAATAAATATAATACTAAAAATTTAAATTAAATATGTATAATTTTATTTTATTTAAAATTATTTATTAAAATTTAAATAATTTTTAATATTATACTAAATTAATTAAATACTTTATATTTTATATTAACTTTATTTATTAAATAGTATTAAAATATATACTTTCTTTTTACTATTATTACAAGTTAATTTTTTTAAAAAAAAACTATTAATTTTAATGTTTTAGTTTTTAAATTTAAATATTGTTTAAAACTATAAAGTATATTATTGTAAATACTAAATATTATTTAATATTATTTACTTTAATATTAAAAAAAAAATTCAAATTTTTTTTAAATATATTTTGTAAATTAACTTTATGGCTTTAAATTATTAAAAATTATTAGTAAAAAGTACTAATTATTATAAATAATATAAATATAATATTTTTTATATAAAAAGTTTTCTTATTTTATTTAAAAAAGCTATATAGTTAGCTATTGTAAAAATATAAAAGCGTTTTAAATATTTATTAACTCTAATTTAAGACTATAGGAAAAGAAGATGCTAATATAAATTTACAAAATATAATAAACCATTATATTAGGAAATCTGGAGTTGAACAAGCGCTAGAGAAAAAGATGATGCTTCTAAACTTGTTCCTACTATTTATAAAGCTCTAGTTGCCGTGCAACGTCTCTAGCGCTATTAGAAACGCTAAAACAATGCAAAACCTAAAGACCTACTCGATCTACGGAGGCTTGAGCGAGAACTAGGCTTTCAAGCGTTTAATTCGCAGGAACAATCAACCCTATATGACTGGCTGTAGAAATTCTAGGTGAATTCACATCTGGAAGTGTATCAGTAAGCAATTCGTTAGAGCGATAATTCCCTATAACGATGTATTTTGCCTAGACAAGACTGCTTCTTATGGAGCGCAAGCTCTCGCCACTCTCAGCATTGCTGCCGATCACTCCGCTCGCCTTGAAAGATGACTCTAGGTACATTGCGCAGATGGCAGTTCATCATGAAATTTCACCCAGTTTTCGTGACTCGCTCCATCAGAGTTCCATCAGACCCGGGATGTTTATCATGTCGTAAAGACACTGAACCTGCTGTAAAACTCCCTCGGATCCATTGAAACGGTTCACCGAAACTTTCACCCAGAGCCGCCCTTCAATCCTTGGATTCGCGATGCGTTTATCCACCATTCCCGGCACAGCATCAACCAAACGAAAATCGCAGTTCTGCACCCGCCTCGCTGCTGAGTTCACATAGTATGAAGGAGGGCGATTGATGCGAGGCTGCGAACACCATATCGCCCCACATGTCGATTTCCCATCCGAGGTAGAGCACGACTCCCCACACGAGTAGGTTCCATCATAGCAATCCGAGAGCCATCCGTGTATTACACCGTAGAGAGAATCATCAGCGTTCGCAAAGAGTTGATTCTGCGCCGGATTCATGTACATGCATCGATAGGCCGCTACGGGAGGAAGGAATGCAATTGCTAGAAGTAAAATGACCCCAGGATTTAGAAGGGGCGTCCTGCTGTTGCTCCGCCGTCGTTGGACGAGACGAGGTTTGGCCAGGTTGAAAGAGTCACACACGGCAAGGGTACCTTCAGCGACCCAACACCCAAGCACGAAGAAGAGCACAGAGCCGACGTTCAAAAGGTAAAGTGCTCTCAGCCAAAACCTCTTCCACCACAGAGCATCAGCCTTGAAGATCTCCCCCACGGCGATTAGGCACTCCAAGGGATACCGGTCTGCCCACGTCCACATCTTACTTGCATTGCAAACTACACCAGATATGTTGACGCTGGCTGTCATACGGCAGGCTTTCCCGATACTCTCCACGTCGAGGCAGTCGCTGCAGCCGTCGTAACATAGGCCATACGCTTCATCTCGTGCAAGGTTAACCCAGTGGTTTACACCCTCACTGACATGCGCCGTTTTGACTATGCGATTGACATAGAGAGTCCAGAGGACAATGGAAGACACACCGAACAGTCCGCCGATGACTAAACCAAAAGTACCGCGCTTCGAAGACATGTTCCGGTTCTAGAGAAGAAGGACACAGAGACTGCAAAGATAGAGTCGTAGCAAATTCGAACCGAGAGAGGTGTGGAGTCGAGGGGAAGAAGGCTTTGAGTGAGGGGAAGGTGATGTTTCACACAGCGCCCTTCGCAACGCAATTCTGTCGGATTCGGCCCGACGAGGCTCCCACAGGCTCATCTGCATCCTATCATCAGCTGCTTTCTCACCAGCAGGGAAAGTATCGCCGTTCTTTGGCTGACCGGAACGCCCGAGCCTGGTTTCGCCCAATGACACAAAGAACATTTTGAACCTTGATGCGCCTCATTTGAAGGGGAGATGTTAGGGACCACCCGAATAACGATTCGGGACCACCCCAGTAAGGATGCCGAGCCGTAGCGGAGCCATTGTAGCGCTACGATCCCATACTAGCCGGTTCCTAGCAAATAGCGTTAATAGCCGATATTGGCGTTTCAAACAAGCTTACCGAGATGGGTAAGCGTACAGGACAGGGCTAGCTGGGTATAGTTTACGGCCAAGAGATCGTCAAACGTAAAATATGTAACAGTGTTCTGTAAATTAGCTGTTTTGTATGGGAAAATAGCCTCCTGGCGGACTCAGCGGCATCGTAGGTGGTGTCAACCTCTGTCTAGTATTCATCAGTTTTTCGACCTGATCTTGACTCAATTGTCAACTGCCTCTCGCGGAAATTAATACCTCGGATGTAAGCGCTTACAGTACGCTTGCCCGTACAGGTTATTTAACCACCCAAATATAATAGATAGCACCTAGAATAGTGAGTTGAATCAATTGTACGTATTGCTAATACTTTGTTGCAGCTCCCTCTGCTCGAATTACTTCGTGGAGGCGCGCAGGGTAGCTATTCACAGTTTTTGTTAATCTTTTCAGCCTTCATCTCCGCCCATATTTTGTAGAACCTCTGTACACCTGTATGAGCTGTTGTGCAGCGCCTTTAGTAGAATTTCTCGCGTAGTACTTTAACCCAGGTCTCCATTACTAAGAGATCAGGCGACTTAGGAGGGCCCTCAGGGTAATCTAAACCGTTGTGATCCATCCACTTAAGCACCGACTTTGAGAGGTGCACAAAGTCGCGATCTTAATACAATACGAGGTCTAACCCAAGGACCTCTTCCTGTGGCTTTGGGAGGATCTTAAGGAAGGTCCTCACGTTCATCTTACTATTAGAATTGCCTGCGTCGTACGGTATTGCCTAGGCAAAGTTATACCCTACTACGCAAAAGATGTGGAACTTCTGCGCTAGATCTGGGTTTGGATAAGGGTCCTTTTAATGCTGAATATTCTGCTTCTTGAACCGCGCCTTCTGCCCAGGCCTCCTCTTAATATTCTTTATATACTTAGGTCCGGTACTCCAATGAATCTCGTCGCACCAGATTACTCTCCTCAAGTGTACGCCGTGAGGGCGTAGCTCGAGCTGAAGCTAGCACCAGATAACCCTCTCCTCACGCCTCTCAGGCGGATGATCCTCCTTAACAGCTGCTTTGTGTAACCTGATCCTAGAGACCTCTGTAACGCGCTTCTAAATACACTGACGCGTGTAGTTCCCCTTGCCATCTGCCGGGACTACTCCAGCTTTGTACGCCAGCTCAGGCCAAGGATTGTTACCGAGCGTCGCTGCCTGCTGCTGCCTGCTTGGCACTCAGCTGACTAAGCCACATCTTTGATGTATATATACCACCTAGATAGCTCTCAATTCCACCACACGGTGGTTCCTACATCCATCCTCTGCATTCTGTTACAAGGATCTCCCTTCTCTTCAAATAGGCACTCATCGATATAGGATGCAATCGCGTTTGCGTCAGAATTCGTAAGTTGTCGAGGCCTCCCACGGGTGTCAGGCTCATCTGAGTTATGAAGACGCCGCGCGTTTACTTTTAAGGACATCAGATGCAGTAGACTCGTATATATAGAATATTTCTGCTATTTTACTCAGTGGGCAGTACAGGTCCTCTTTGTCGCAGAAATAGAGTACTGCAAGTACAGCAGAGCGTTATGGAGTTTCGAAGTGCTGGAATTGATCTTTCTCAGGCGGCGCGATGACGGGCGGCGGCATACAAAACACCTCAAGCTTGCGTTTACGACGATCTGGCATCTGGGTAATAGAAGCAACAAGATAGACCTTGAAAACTAGCGTATAATTCACCTGTATAGGCGTTGAAGAAGCGTTGTTTACATGAGGTGGCCTCAGCGTACAGTAAGCGCTTACATCCGACGTATTAATTTCCGCGAGAGCCCTGTCATGCAAGCCGTGCCGGCAGCCATTCTCTGCGGCAACGGTTGTCCACCTGCAGTGACTTCGATGTTACCGCGGCGACCTCTAGTCAAACCTCGTTCTGCAATAAGATTAATGACGTAAATTTCCCAAAAGCAGGGGAAGAGGCTCTGTTAAGCTTATATTTTGGTGTTCGCTCCGACCCGTGCGGACACCGCAGGTCCGGTCCATTAAAGGTTCGTACAACTAGCCCTAATTTGGACGTGTCATGGCTCGTCTTGTAAGCTAGCAGGATTCGTCGTACTCATTCTATCCTTTTGTCGCAAGGGTCTAAGCTATTTATCCGTCCGACCTTGTCCGAGTTAAAGTTTCCAAAATTATATAAAACTCACACGAGTGGACTTTTAGGTAGTTTCTCAAGCATCCATCAATACCCTACACCTCCTTGAAGATGTCGCAGGACACCACCCCAGCACCCCAAAAGAAGATCGTCATTCTTGGCGGCTCTTACGGCGGTGTATCTACTGCCCACTATATCCTCAAACATGTTGTCCCGAACTTGCCCGAAAAGGCGTCGTACCAGGTTATCATAGTCAGCGCCTCGTCGCAAGCCATGTGCCGGCCCGCTTGCCCTCGAGCGCTGATATCGGACGATATGTTCCAACAAGAGAAGCTATTCGTCAGCATCCCAAAAGTGTTTGAGCAGTATCCCAGGGACAGCTTCCACTTCATTCACGGCACAGCAACGGAGCTCGACCACACCAACCAAGCTATCTCCATCACATTATCGGACCGCAGTACCGAGAATATTGATTTCTTCGCTCTCATTATCGCCACCGGCGCATCCACGCATTCTCCTCTACTTGGTCTAAACGGGGATGATGAATTCCTACGAACAAACTGGATCGCATTCCGGAAAGCACTCTCAACTGCAAAGAGTATTGTCATTGCCGGCGGAGGCCCCACAGGTATAGAGACAGCTGGCGAGCTTGGCGAATTCATTAATGGCCGTGCTGGTTGGTTCAGCTCGAAGCTAGAGAATCCCAAAGTTCCAATTACAGTTGTGAGCACCTCAAAGATTCTGCCCGACCTTCGACCCGCGATCGCACAAAAAGCTGAGGAATATCTTGCCAAAGTCGGCGTGACCGTCATGAAGAACGCGAGAATCATGGCCATAGAGCCACAAGGCGCAGGAACAGATAGCGTCGCAACCAAGGCAACGCTGACACTTGAGAATGGGAATACGCTAGATGCCGATCTCTACATCCCCGCGACCGGCACTAGACCAAACACTGGTTTCATCCACGAAGCGCTCCTAACCGCAGATGGCCGTGTCGACACGAACGCCTCTACTTTGCGCGTCGATAAGGCCGGGCCGCGTGTCTATGCCGTTGGCGATGCAGCATCATATGCACGGCCAGCCGTC
Organism: Zopfia rhizophila CBS 207.26; assembly: GCA_010093925.1. Lineage (NCBI taxonomy): Eukaryota > Fungi > Ascomycota > Dothideomycetes > Zopfiaceae > Zopfia > Zopfia rhizophila. Next base: position 1,467,326 of record ML994639.1, read on the forward strand.
CATCTTATCCTCAGCGCCATCCCCGTTCTCTGCGCAAACATCAAGCGCGATTTACTGCTAGCCGCTGGGAAGGATGAAAGCTCCGTTGGTGAGGACCGGGTGTTTAAGGAGGATACTCGCGAGACGCAAATGGTGCCTATTGGAAAGAGCAAGGGTGTTGGCGCGGCGATGGGGTACCAGTTACCTAGCTTCCTGGTGTGGCTAATCAAGGGGCGAGACTACTGGTTGTGGACGACTGGGGGTCTATGGAGTGGGAAACAGTGGGCTAAGGAATCGTAATGAGAATGATTTTCCGAACAGTTTCCAAGCCATTCGGAAGTAAGTCCCTACAATTTCAACCAGGTCAGTAGGCCTAAGAGCAACCATCCAACTCGGCACGCCATCAAACACGGGATACTACGATCCCGAATAGGAAACAGGCCCCCAATATCGATAGTGGAGCACAAGCTTGATGGGAAAGATAAATGTACTTCTAATAATATGCAAGAATAGTAGAAAGCGCTCATGAAATATAGCTCGGAACAGTTTATCTTCATAGATTCTTCAACATGGATTTTGAATCACAGGAATGAGAATCAGTTAATGGTATAATCTGGACAGATGTATATAGAAATAATATCAATGAAATAGAATGTGAGCGACATATTGCATAGTAGGCATCATTTTGAAGCGTGGGTCCTTTGTGCTTATGATAACAGAATACGGAATGCAAGTCTGAATAACTAGCTACCTAAAAATCTAAGGTGAACGTCAAGTATACTGACCAATACTTTGTGACAGGGCTGCAGTGATGTTCACATGCAATTGCATCACAACGCTTTCATTGTTCTACACCCGGGACCTAAATGGGAATTAAATATACGTGATTGTCTATGTAGCGGGTGTTGGGTATGATAACGTGGGAAAGGTCATGAAACAGCCTGTCACCGAGCAACCTTTGGACGTAGACAAGCAGTTGGAGAGTACTCGATGAATTGAAAACTAAGGAGGGCTATCGTACAGAAATAAAGGGCAATATGAGCTCTGACAGTGATTTATAATCTATATAAGGATCGACAGGGGAAAAAAGGATTGACACAAGGGATTGGCGACGACGCTACTCGGTTACGCCTTTCGTACTAAACATTGATCAACATTTATCGGATCCAAAGAGCATATCCAATCCGGTTGAAATACCTTGAAGTATTTTAATCTCGCCTCAAGTTGAAAGATGGAGTTCGAGTACTTGAGGTCGGCTGCAGTGCGAGCGTGCCTGTTACCAAAACCCTCCTCGAAACCGCCGATATCCATGTCACCGGAAACGACCTCTCGACCACGCAACACTAACTCGCAATGCAGAATCTCATCCCTTCCTCAGGAAGACTTACCCTTATTGAAGGCTATTGAAGGAGCTTACTTTTGAAGATAGGACACTTGATATTGTGATGGGTTTCTACTCGACCATTCACCTGCCACGGGACGAGCAAGTCGAGCTTTTGAAGAGAATAGTCCGATGGCTGAAGCCCGGTGGATGGCTTCTGGCGAATTTTGCGGCCGATGGACTACTGGCCGCATTGATGGAGCATTGGCTCGATCAAGAGAAGTACTAGAGAGATTGGAGTGGGTGGGGGACGGACAAGAGTTGTTGGGTGGTTGAAGACGCAGGCTTGGAGATCCTGATTAAACCAGTGAAGGAGGATATTGTGTTGGCAGAACCCAAGACATGCAACCTTGCTACCTTGCGCTAAAAATAGCAGCATTCAAAGGCGAGACCCCATTGCCTCATCGTGAAACATTGATGAGACATACTGTCATTACTACACATTTGATTATGTACTTAACCAGTCATTACCCTATTCAATCAATGATTGATGTTCAAGACAATATTTATGAGTACTTCCAGCTGCCAAGACATGGCCTCGTCCAACATATTGTACATGCGAATATTTTGTGAATTTTAGCAAAGATTGGGGAATGAGCAGGTTACGGAGTTTAGTTCGCAATTTCTCTCCTTTATTATAAAATGCGGAACTAACAGATCGATCTAATGCGAATAGACAATGCCTTTCATATTCCAGTTATTGCGGTTACCACTAACTTCATTATGTGAAAACAACAATCTACAGTGACCGACGGCTAAATTTCGCGGATTGGTTATACAGGGTTACCCGCCGATATGGCCAACCCGACATGCTCCTTACTTTTACGCGCAATCCCAATTAGAAGGAAATTATATCGCAGTTGGCCCCAGGCCAGGCTCCCAACCAACATCCCGATGTTGTCGCCAAAGTCTTTAAGTTGAAGGTGGATGTGTTCATTGACGACCTGACCAAGCGCGCCGTCATGGGCAAGCCTGTCGCCTGGTGTTACGTTAATGATTTCCAAAAGGGAGGCCCTGCGCACGCTCACGACCTCCTCACCCTTGCTAGGCAGGATAAGATATATTCTGTTCAAGACGTTGATGCTACGTGCTGTGCTGAGATTCCCGACAAGGATGCTGATCCAGAGCTCCACGATATCGTCGTCAGCAACATGGTCCACGGGCATTGCAGCGAGCAGTATAACCCTGATGCCCTTGTATGCGTGAGGGAAAGTGTTCCAAGCGGTTCCATAAGCCCTTCTGCAAGGAGATCACTAGGGGCGGGGGCGGGTACTCCGTGTACCGGTGCGGGGATTACGGGCGAGTGGTATTCAAGCCTTGCAAACGCCACGGCCATCCGGTCTTGCTAAACAACTGCTGGGTCGTTCCTTACATCCTTACAACGTCGAGCTGACTGGTTCCATCAAAGCAGTCATGTATCTTTACAAGTACGTCTACAATGGCCCTGATAAGGCCACGGCAGAAGTTGCTGTCAACACCGATACCGTCAACGAGGTCCTTCGGTGCCAAGATTGCCGGTACTTCTCGGCCCATGTCAAACGAAAGAACAAGCTGAGAACCTAGGCGTGCAGCGTGATTAATTTTATTCCGGATACCTCGGTAGACTAGACGCCGGAGTCCAGAAAGAATATAAAAGAGGAAGCTACCCCTCACTCCCTACCGAACGCCAACACACTAAATGCCTTTTCGCCATACCGCTGCACTACCCTTCCCACTATAGCGGCCATGTATCAGCTTAGCAAGAAGACATTTACGACGTCTCGTAACTACACTTACACTTACTACCTTCACAAATCGTCTTCTTCGACGAAGCCTGCGCTCGTCTTCTGTCATGGCTGGCCTGACGATGCCCATCTGTGGGCCGACATCGTTCCTGCCCTTCTCCCTCTTGGCTTTCCGCTGGTAATTCCAGACATGCTGGGTTACGCCGGTACATCGAAGCCGACCGATCCAAAGGAGTACAACTCCAAGAGCATGAGCAATGACCTATACGAGCTCGTGGACTCTGAATGCTTCGACAAGATCATCCCTGTTGGCCATGATTGGGGCTCATACATGGCTCAGCGTGTGTATCTCTGGCGTCCGGAACGTTGTGTTGGTCTCATTATCCTTAACGTGCCATACATGCCGCCAGACTCGAGTATGCCGTTTAATCTGGACACTGTCTTGGACATGACCGAAAAGATGTATGGCTATCCGTCGCTGGCGTATTGGGACGTTTTCGCCGCCGACGATGGTCCCAAGCTTCTTCTCGACAACGTTGAGAACTTGTACCACCTCATCCACTGCAACGACGAGTCTGGGCCCCAGGACGAGGCCATGAAGAAAGTTTTCTGCGTCCGTGGGGCTACAAGGAATCTCCTGCAGACCACCAAGTCGCAGGACGTTCCTCTCAAACCCTACGCGAGAGACCCGGCCTTCAAGAAAGCCTTCATAGACCGCATGCGCCGCGACGGATTTGAGGGCCCGCAATGTTGGTACAAAGCCATGGCCAGGAACGTCCAGTTCGAGACAGAGAAGGAGATCTCGAAGGAGAACCTTTTGATCAAGAATCCTTGTCTTTATATCAGCAGTACTGGAGATGCAGTATGTAGGACAGACAGGATGGAGCCGGTAAAGCAGCTTGTACCAGATTGCACGATCAAGATCGTCGAGGCGAACCATTGGAACACGTATGAGAAGCCGGAGGAGGTACGTGAACATATCGCGACATGGCTGAAGGAGAAGTACATGTAGTCTGAAGACTGGTACAAATACAAAGACTGGAAGTTGTACATACTCCGAGAAGTCGATGTTTATTTAGCGCACAATCTATACGCACGCCGCAAGACTACCTAACCCGCTGGAAATACCTGAGAACTACTTAAAAAGTTCAAAGCATCCCGCGATCGACAGCTGGGTTTGGGGACAAGGGCTTGGTCTGCTGGGAAGGCTTTGATGTACTGACGTCGGAGGGAGAATACTGTACATGCATGGATATATAAAGCAACCAAAGCTTAATCGCGGCTATACGGCGTTAAATCTTAAATTTGCAGGGGAGTTCCGTAATTTTAATTAGCGCCAGCGCACCGTTATGTTCTCATATGAGTGTTTAGTTGAACGAGGTTCCGGTAAAGAAACAGAGTAGTGTTTGTAACTCCATCCAAGAAATAGAAGAAAGGGACGTCAACAGAAAGAGAAGTGAAAAAGAAAGAAGCAGATAGTACAGGGCTGCTTTTAAGTCACTCCTAACGGTAAGGTTGGCAGGAGTGAATTACTTATTTTGAAACGTAATCCTAGCTAGCCTAGGCTCGGTTGTACCTATACTTTATATATAGATGCGTTGGGAAAAAGCATTTTACCTTACTACTAGCTAGGGCAGGCTTTCCGGCAAGATAACACTCGCCTACATACGTTGTGGAGGACAGTAGATTATACTAAATACTACGAGATATAGGCCTTAGATTAGCTCTCCTTTAACCCTAATCTTATTGTAATTAAAAACCTTTAGTAGACTTTTAAGAAATTAGTTCATAAACGTCATCTAAAGCTTAAAGCAATTAAGAATACTAGAAAAGAGTAGAAGTAATTTAAGGCTATATTAAAAAAGGCCTTATAAAAGCTACCACGCAAGCTTTTTTAGAAGTTATATACACAAGCTAGTAAGAATTTAACAACTATTTTAATAAACTTGAAATTAGAGAAAACTATTTTATATAACTTGCAAAAATTTATAATAAACTTTAAAATAAAAAGTTGTACAAAAAAGTTACAGTATATAACTATAATAAAATAAAAAATTTAATTATTATTAACTTATATAAAATACTATAAAAAAAGTATTTAATAATATTTTAAGTAAATAGTAAAAGCATAAATATATTATACTAAGTTTTTATTATACTTTTAAAGTATATTTTTTATAATTATTTATTTATAGCTTATTTAAAGTTAGTTACTAAGTATAAAATTTTTTAAAAAATAATAAATTATTACAAGTTAAATAAAAAGCTTTTTTTTACTTTTATTTTATGTAATAAAGTTATATAAACTTAACTATATACTATAACAAATAAAGTATAACCCTTTTTAAAAAGTAAGTATACTATTATACTATTTTAATAACTTTAGTAATTACGTACACTATATAGTTATATTAATATAAATTATTTTAATAATATAAAAATATAATAAAAATAGTTTAACTATTTTATTACATAACTATTTTTAAAAACATTAGAAAAAAAATAAGCGCAAAATATTAACTATATAAACTTAAAAGATTTTGTTTTTTAAATAGTAAATTTTTTACTTTTAAATTATTTTTAATAAAGTTTAATAAAGATAGTAAGTTTTTATTAAATTTATTACTTTTTTTATTTTTATAACTTTTATATATAAAATGTTATATATTTTTTTATTATTAGCTTTTTTAATTACTTTAATAATAGTAGTAACTTAACTTTATATTTACTATTTTAAAGTATTTATTTTATTTTTCACTTAGTATCTATTTTTTTTAGTATACTTTTTAACTAGTAGCTAGTAATTATTTTTTAAAATATGTATTATATTTTAGTTATTTTTATTTATAAACACTTTTTACTTAACGTTTTTTATAAGTGAGTGAGCTATATATGCGAGTGAACCACCTTAATCAAGAATCACAACACGTTAACTATTAATAACCATGGCTCAATAAATTATGACTAAATCTATCTACAGCGAAGGTAGAATGTCCCTAGCTATCTTAGCTATCTAGCGGAATTAAATTTAGACTATATGACATATGGTAGTAACCTATGAAGTCGACAAGACTACACTTAAGCGACGAATTAATGGGACTACTACACGACGTAATTGTGAGCCCAATTTAAAGAAACTCACAAAGCTAAAAGAGAGAGCTATTATCGTATATATTCTAGACCTAGATTCACGAGGATTCACGCCTAAGCTTATCTACGTAAGAGAGATGGCTAACTATCTACTAGCTAAGCAATCTAACCTAATAGTTAGCGTCCTATAGCCACACAACTTTGTTAAGAGAACCGAGGAAATCGAGACAAAATATAATAGGAAGTACGACTATCAGCGTGCTCACTGTGAGGATCCTGCTATTATATAGCTATAGTTTAACTTTGTACGCAACTTTAAAGCGAAGCATGGCATCACTAATAAAGACACGTACAACTTTAATGAGACAGGCTTCTAGATAGGTGTCTTGTTAACTGCTAAAGTTATTACAGGCTCTAAGTAACATAGTCAGCCTAAGGCTGTACAGCCAGGTAACAGAGAATAGGTTACTGTTATTTAAGGTGTGAATAGCCAAGGCTGGATAATTCCACTATTCATTATCTTTACTGAAGTCTATTACCTATCCTGCTGGTATAAAGACCTACTACTAGGCTGGGCAATCGCAATAAGCGAGAATGGCTGGACAATAAATGAGATAGGTGCTGAGTGGCTAGAGCATTTCGATATGCACACGAAGAATAGAACTGTAGGCATTAATTATCTATTGATTCTAGACGGCCATGAGAGCCACGAGTCTCTTAAATTTCAGCTGCTTTATAAGAAGAAGAATATTCTTATACTTTATATGCCATCACATACGTTGCATCTATTACAGCCTCTAGATGTAGGCTGCTTTGCACCTCTTAAGCGAGCCTACGGAGAAGAGGTTAATAAGCTAGTCAGGAATCACATCTTCTACGTCACTAAGCTTGACTTCCTGCCACTCTTCAAGGCAGCCTATCTAGCCTCGATTACTGAGAGTAATATACGTGGAGGATTTTGAGGTACAGGCCTCATTCCATTTGACCTAGACGTCGTTCTATTGAATCTAGATGTCAGGCTATAGACACCTGAGCTGCCTACAGAGGCAACTCTATGGGAACCCTAGACACCTAGTAATGTCACTGAATTAGACAGTCAGTCTACTCACCTACGTAGACATATTAAGCAGCACCAGAATAGCTCACCTACGTCAATTCTGGAATTACTAGACCAGCTTATAAAGGGTGCGTTGATGATGGTACACGCTGGTGTCCTAATACACTTACAGCTGGCCACCCTACAACAGGCTAATGAGGTCATATCAGAGCGTAGGAAGCGTAAAAAGAAGCGTATACAGAGACTAGGAACTCTATCGCAGGCAGAAGGTGCAGCTATACTAGCTCAGGCTGATGTTGATGCGCAGATAAGGGTAGAATTAGGTTCTAGTAAGAGACGTGGAGCTGATGGCCCACGATAGCCTAGGCGCTGTGGACGCTGCAGGCAGACTGGGCACGATGTAAGGAAGTGTACACAGGTTAAGGCTGAGGCTAGCCATCTACCTATCAATTCTAGTAATAATAGCTAATAGTTGTGGGTTGTTATTAGCTGTTGAAGTGGTGGGGGTTGGTTAAGGTGGTTCACTCGCATATATAGCTCACTCGCTTATAAAAAACGTTATTATTATTTATAATACTTATTTTTTTTAAATCTTGAGTTTAAAAGTTTTTTTACTTTAAACTTTAAGTATATAAAAAGCTTATTTTTTTATTGCTAAGTGTAGCGAAGCTTCTTTCTATTTAAACGGGGGGGGGGTTTTTAATTCAAAACTCTGCTGAGGTTGCACCGAAAATTCTCGCGTTCTTGTTGCTCAAAAAATGCAACATCACGTGTTCAGGTTCTAGTTATTCTGCGCCAGAGGAACACCAAAACTTCTCGCGCGACTAGTACTTCAACGCCCTAGCTATCCCTGATGCTGCTTCCCCGACGCTACTTCTCTACAGCTGCCTCCCTGACGCTGCCTCTCTACAGCTGCCTCCCTGACGCTGCCTCTCTACAGCTGCCTCCCTGACGCTGCCTCTCTACAGCTGCCTCCCTGACGCTGCTTCTCTACAGCTGCCTCCCTGCGCTGCTTCTCCCACACTGCTTCTCTCCAGCTGCTTCTCCCACACTGCTTCTCTGACGCTGCTTCTTTCCAGCTGCTTTTTTGACACTGCTTCTCCACCACTGCTTCTCTAACGCTGCTTCTCTCCAGCTGCTTCTCTCTCTATCGCTGCTTCTCTCTCTATCGCTGCTTCTCTCTTATCGTGCTTCTCCAACGCTGCTTCTCCAACGCTGCTTCTCTAATGCTGCTTCTCTCCAGCTACTTCTCTAACAGCGCTGCTTCTCTAACAGCGGCTTCTCTAATAGTGCTGCCTTTCTGCAACTGCTTTCTGGCGCGGCTTTTCTGGCGCTGCTTTTCTGGCGCTGCTTTTGGCGCTGCTTTTCTGGCGCTGCTTGTCTAGCGCTACTTTTCTAGCGCGGCTCTTCTGGTGCGGCTTTTCTGGCGCAGCTTCTATAGCACTACTTCTCTAACACTATTTTCTCTTAACGCTACTCTTCTCTTTAAGCTGCTCTTCTCTTTAACGCTGCTCTTCTCTTTAACGCTGCTCTTTCTTTAACGCTGCTCTTCTCTTTAACGCTGCTCTTCTCTTTAACGCTGCCTCTTCTCTTTAACGCTGCTCTTCTCTTTAACGCTGCTCTTCTCTTTAACGCTGCTCTTCTCTTTAACGCTTCTTCTCTTTAACGCTGCTCTTCTTTTAACGCTGCTGCTGCTCTTCTCTTTAACGCTGCTCTTCTCTTTAACGCTGCTCTTCTCTTTAACGCTGCTCTTCTCTTACGCTACTTCTCTAATATTACTTCTCTTATGCTACTTCTCTTATGCTGCTTCTACCACATTACTTTTCTAACGTTATCTCTCCCACACCACTTTTCTTACGCCGCCTCTCTTATGTAACTTCCAATGCTACGTTTCTAATGCTACTACTCTAATACTACTTTTCTTACACTATTTCTTTTATACTATTTCTTTTATACTATTTCTCTATTACTACTCTTTTAGGTAGCTTTTTCTACACTACTTGTTACTAAGCATAGCGAAGTCCTCTAACATTTATGTTAGCTTTAGTATTTTAAGTATTTATTTACTACTATATTAACTTTTTATTATACTTAAGTGCTTTTTTGTACTATAAAAGAACTAATTAAATTAAAAACATAAACTAAGTGCTATATTTTTTTAGTTATAACCTAGAAACTTATAGAAAAATAACCAAAAAATAATATAATATTAACTATAAGTTTATAAACTCTTAAAAGAAAATTTAAAGTACTAATTAATAAAAGTAGTTTTAGTATAGTAGACTTTTTACTATATAAAAATAAATATTAAAGTATTTATAATACTTATTAGCTAAATGCTACTTTAATAATACTACTTCTTTATTTAGTAAATAAAGTACTTTATAATATATTAAAAAACCTAGAATTAAAAAAAGATATTAATATTTTTATATAAGTTAACTCCTACTTTTACTATTTACTAAATACCTATTTCTACTATTATAATATATAATAATCTAAAAGCTTAGTGTTATTATAGGCTACTTAATATAGCTAAAAAGTAATAACTTAAAAGTTACTTAAAAAAAAGCTAATAACTATTTTATAAGTAACTACTACTAGGTACTACTTTATATAGTAATAAAAATAAAATATAAAAAATAGTAAAACTATTACTAAATAAAGATACTAATATTAATATATAGTATAGAAAATAGCTATAAATAAATTATAAAGCTACTATTATATAAAAGTACTAACTTTAATACTTAAAGTAAATAGTATAATAATATACTTTATTTAGCTTTAAAAAAAAAGCTATAAGTAGATTATAAAGCTACTATTAAATAAAAGTACTAATATTAATACTTAAAGTAAATAGTTTAGTAATATACTTTATATTAGGGGGCGGCAGAGTACGGACAAGGTTAGTAACTATAATAATAGTATATAATATAAAATAGATTATAAGACGTAGCTTACCAAGCTACATACAGAAGCTATAAATAGAATATATAAGGTTCTAGAGATAAGAGGACCTATACGGCCTGTATAGAAGCTTTATATAGTATTTAATTTAAATAGGCTTAGAAGTAATAGTCCTTACAGGACCACACCATAACACTTTAAGTAGTTTTAAAAAAAATCTATAAATAAATTATAAAGCTATTACTAAATAAAAGTATTAATATTAACTTATAAAGTAAATAGTTTAGTAATATACTTTAAATAGCTCTAATTAAAAGCTATAAATAGATTATAAAGCTACTACTATATAAAGGTATTAATATTAATACTTAAAATAAATAGTATAATAATATACTTTATGTATCTTTAAAATAAAGCTATAAATAAATTATAAAGTTGTTACTAAATAAAAGTACTAATATTAACATATAAAGTAAAAAGTATAGTAATATACTTTAAATAGCTTTAATTAAAAGTTATAAGTAAATTATAAAGCTTTTACTTAATAAGAATACATACTAGTTTATATAAAATAGTATATTTAGAACTTACTTGTTTGTATAATTAACCTGAAATATATAAATTTATTTAAATACTAGTATAAAAATATTACATTATTAATAGTAAAGTACTTTTAACTATAAATACTAGTCTTAATTTTAGTAAAAGGTTATTACTTAAATTTCTAATTAGGTAGTAATATAAAGGTTTAGAAATAAACTTAAATATTAGTAAATACTAATAAAAATAAACTCAAGCATGCTTAATATAATATATAATAGTAATAAAAATATTTTATAATAAGAATTTACGTTTATAAGTAAAAAAAGTAGTTAATATACTTTAACTATAAAGTTATAAGCTTAAACTATAATAAAAAAGTACTTTTATATATTATAAAAAGTTATATATCTACTAGAATTAGTATTTTACTAAATATATAAAATAGTATACAAAGACTTTTACTTGTAAATAAAATTAAACTTTATTATATTTACTTTTAAGTAAAAGCTAATTTTGCTAATAACTATACTATTTATAGTTACTTACATATACTAATTAATAGAAAGTTTAAGTAAATACTAATTACTATACTTCTTTATTAAAGATACTAACTATATAATACTAATATTTAATTTTTTACTAAATTTAAAAAGTAGAGCTTTAGGCCCTTATTTATTAACTTACGTAAAAAATATATTAAGTATAATTAGAGTTAAAGCTAATTTTGCTAGTAACAATATAACTTACTTTTCTACTAAGTTATATAATAATATTTATAAATACTTAAATTACTTTAAATTTAACTATAATAAAATATTATAAAAAATAATTAATAATTTAAAACTAAATAACTAAACTTTACTTTTTAATTTAAACTAGTACTATTATATTAGATTTTGGAATTTTTATATTATCTAAATATTTAAAATAATAAATATATTATTAATAACTATTATATGCTTATTTTTAACTAATGAATATACTTTTACTAACTAAATTATTAATACTAAGAGTAACTTTTAAGTATATTTTTAATTATATTATGTAGTTTACTTTAATAGCATAAAAGTAAATAAAATTATAGTAATTAAGTACATTTACTTAATAGTAATAAATTATAGTAAATTAAGTAAATATATACTTAAAATTACTATTATAAAAAATATAGCTAACTTATACTAGCTAAATTTTCATTAAAATATGTTAAATTTAATAAAAGTATAAAAAATAGTAGTTAATTAAAAAACTAAGTTATATAGTAAAACTTAATTTTTATAAATATATAAGTTACTAGTACTATTTAGTATATACTATTATTTAATATTTAACTTAACTTTATAACGTAAATACTAAAATATTTAATTTTAAAATAAATTCAAATTTTTATAAATAAAAAAAAGCTATTTTATAAGTAACTATAAAATTAGTGTTTTATATTTATATAACAAGTTTTTAGTTTAAGTTTTTAAAAGTAGTTTTAAATATATTTACTAAAATTTATACTATATTTAAATTAATTTTATTATAATAAAATCTTTATTATATAAGTAGTTAATAATATAGTAAAAACGTTTTTAAATATATACCAATTTTTGTTTTGTATTATTTTATTATATAGTTATGTTATAAATAGTTATTACTTATATAAAATATTAGTTAAAAAAAATAAGAAAGTATATAAGTTAGTACTAAACTAAACGTAATAAAATAAAATATATAAAAAGTTTTTAAAAACATATTAAATTATTATAATTATTAAATTATTATAAACTATTTTTAAACAATACTTTTTTTAAAAAAATAATAATATACAATTTTATGTAATAACTTTATTATGTTTTTTAAATTTAGTAATAAAAAAGTAGTATTAATTATATTATAGCTAGTATTTATATATAAATTTATATAAGTAAGTATAAATAATTATAAAGTTATTTTAGTATTAAAAAAAGTAGAAGTTATTAATAAAAAAGTAAGTTATATAAATTAATATTACAAAAATATTACTTTAGTTTTAAATTTATATAAGTTATAGTCTAACTATAAATTAAAATTATATAACTATATATAATTTTATTTAATAAGTTGTTATAAATTTCTACTTAACTATTAAAATTTTATTAAACTTTAATTATACTTATTTATATAATTTGCTTTTAGTTTTTATAATTTCTAAACTTTTTATTTATATAGCTTTTACTTTATTTAGTACTAGCTTTATTTTATTTAGTTTAAATTTAATTAATATATTTTTATAAATTTTAAATAGTATATACTTTTATATATTTCTAAATTTATAATTTATAGTTTTAATAGCTTACTATACTAGTAAATTACTAAAAGCTTTATATATAAACTTTTATACTTTAAATTTTAACTCTATTTTTTAAAATCTTTTACTAAAAATACTTTAATTAAATTTAAAATAAATAAAGTAAAACTAGTCCTAAGCAAAAAAAAAAATTATATAAATCAACAGTTTACAAGTTATAAAAACTAAAAGCTAATTATATAAATAAGTGTATAAATTTTTTTTAAAAGTAAATATATAATATAGTACTAAAAATAGTTACTAATACTTTATAATATTATAACTTTAGTATAATTACTAACAAAATTAGTTTTTACTTTATATATATATAAATTTATAGTTAGTTATAATACTAAGTTATATTATTATTATTTTAGCTAGTTACTTTTATTTTTGTACTACTCATATAAATATATTTATTTAAGTTATTAAAAGTAATAATAAAATATATTTTAAGGTAATAAAATAATACTAAATATTATTATATATTTTTTAACATTAAACTACTATTAAAAATATTAATAATATACTTATAGTAACTACTATAATTTTTACTTACTATAATACTAGTAAAGACTAAATAACTAACTTTTTTCTAAAAATAAAAAATATTATAAAACTAATATTATAATAAGTATTAATACTAATAAAAGCTATTAAAACTTTAAAAAAAATTTTATGTAAAAGCTATTAGTACAATCTTTAAATATATATTTCTAGAAAATTATAAATTATAAAAGGTAGTAATTTATTTAATTTTTAATAAATACTTTTTATTATATATACTTTATATTTTATTATATTTTTATATTATCTTATATTTTTAAATTTTAAAAAGATGTTATAAGTTGCTAACTTACTAACGTAGAGTTATACTAGTAATAAGCTATCTAACTAATTATATAACTGTAATTAGTTCTCTTACTTCTAAATTAGATAGCTTATTAGACTTAGTGGAAGTTAATTAACTTAGTAAAGATAGATAGAAATAATATAGTAAGTTAAGATTTAACAGGATAGTATTAAACCATTTTACTTAAGGTATGAATTTTAATTTTAAAGTAACTATAAAAAATTAAAACTAAATAATAGGGAAGGAGAGCTCTTTTAAATACTTAATTTTTTATAGCTATAAACTAATTAACTCTTATCTAAACTTATTAGGTAATAGTTATTACTAGATAAGATAATTACTTCTTAGTATTAATCTCTATCTATCTCTATTATCTTATTATGTGTGCTTAGACTTTATGTCTCTTAGCTCTTATAGCTTTCTCTTTTAGCTTAGTGTTTTTTTCCTTAGTTAGCTTCTTCTTAGTATAACTAAGACTTATTATAAGTAAGTTAATCTTCTTAACTCTATTCTTATCTCTCTTAACTATTTCCAGATACTCTGCTTCCTAATTAACTTTATTAATGTTATTATTCTGTAATCATATTCTACAGTCTGTAATAAAAGAACTTTATTTAACTATTAAAATCTAGACTATAATATAAGGCTTTACTTAGTTTTAATAATATATTAGCATTTTTTTATACTAATAGTAGTTATATAATAATTCTAAATATTTTAATAATTTTAGTAAACTGTAAAATACTTTAAAACTATAAAACATTTATAAGTAAATAACTTTTATATATATATATATATATATTAAAAAAAAACTTAATAAATTAAAAGTTATAAAAAGTTAGTTTATATAAATAATAAGTAAAAAGTATTAAAAAGAGAATTTATAATTTACTAATAAAAATATAAAGAAAATTTATAATCTAAATTTATAATTTATTTAATAATAAAAAATTTAAATAAAAGTATTACTTAGTAATAACTTTTTAGTATATAAATTTATAATTTTTTTTTAAAAATAACTTGTATTTAATTTCTACTTTTAAGTTACTACTATACTTATTAATTTTTATATTAATATTTTTTTTAAAAAAACTACTTTTTACTATCTTAGTATTACTAATTTTTAGTAATTTTCTGTTACTTACTTTAAAAACTAGCCTTTTTCTTTTACTGTATACCTTTAATTACTTTTAAACTTAATAAAATTAGTATAAGGTTTAGAATTTCAATAATAGCAAGGTAGTAGAAATTAGTAGAAATTAATAGATATTAATAATAGTTAATTTGTATATAGAATAAGTTTATGGTAGAATTTGTTTAAAACCTAAAAAAGTATTTCAAAGCAATAGCTTTCTAAGTAAAGATACGTTCAAGTAGATTCTATTACCAAGTATATAAGGAAGTCGGGTAGTAATGTGGTGGGTAGAGAGGAGGGATAATAGGAAAAGCTATTTAGTACTTAATTGCAGCAACTTGGCCACGGCCTCGTGCCCTTGCTTGGCTGCCCACCAGAGCGGCGTCCGACCCCATGTGTCCCTCAAGTCGACCTCGGCCTTGCCCGTCTCGAGAAGCAGCTTGACCACGGCCTCGTGCCCTCGCTTGGCTGCCCTCGAGAGCGGCGTCCGACCGTCATTGTCCTTGGAGTCGACCTCGACCTTGCCCGTCTCGAGCAGCAGCTTGACCACGGCTTCGTGCCCTCGCTTGGCTGCCCACCAGAGCGGCGTCCGACCGTCATTGTCTTTGGAGTCGACCTCGACCTTGCCCGTCTCGAGCAGCAGCTTGACCACGGCCTCGTGCCCTCTCTCGGATGCCCTCGAGAGCGGCGTCCGACCGTCCTTGTCCTTGCAGTCGACCTCGACCTTGCCCGTCTCGAGCAGCAGCTTGACCACGGCCTCGTGCCCTCCCTCAGCTGCCCTCGAGAGCGGCGTCCGATCGTCCTTGTCCTTCGAGTCGACCTCGACCTTGCCCGTCTCGAGCAGCAGCTTGACCACGGCCTCGTGCCCTCCCTCAGCTGCCCATGATAGCGGTGTCTGACCGTATTGGCTATCCTTCAAGTCCGGATCGATACCATCTTTCGCAAGTAGTAGGTGTACTACAGCATCGTACCCGTTCCCTGTGGCCCATGATAGCGGTATCAGACCGTATTGGCTTTTCAGCGTGTACGGATGCTCCACCCGAAACGCTACCTTATAGCCCTCGATTGCTTCTTGAAGCTTTTCTTCTGCCCTTTCATACTCTTCTAGATCTCCTAATATTAGTACAATGTTCCATATTCTAGTCGCCTTGTCCAGATGGCCTTCAAGCTCCGTCGAATATTCTAACTCCCAATTGTTTCTTTATATTAAGGCTTCGTATCCTTCTCAGTGTGGAAACTTCTCAAGGGAATTTTCCCAGTCCCAGACAAGTATAAAATCGCGGGTGAAGAGTATTCCTGATTGCAAAAGTTTTAACCACTTAATATCTCCACTCCCCATTAGAATACTCTTTGGAGGCCTAGCTGCAATCATAATAATGTCAAAATAATCTTGACACGGTCTAATAATCGTAGGCCTTGAAGCTCCTTGAAGAAGGCAGATAATGTCTCCATCTCAGACAGGTTTTACTAAGGCCTGAAGAGTCCAACAAGCACTCCCTCTCTATTCTTGAAAACGACATCGACACCCTCTCTGTCATTCTGGACGGTGTCGCTTTGTACTAAGAACACCTTACTAAAGATACAGCCCTTGCTCTTAATTACTGCAATCTCCCTATCGCCGCCCCAAGTCTCAACAGATATCTTTTTAGAGAGTAGATACTTAGCCAGTCGCTGCAAGAGTTCCTCCCATGGAACTCTATAGTTAGGTAATAGGTCGACTTTACTAAGATCATCAGAGCTCATGCCTAGCAAGACATACACCTTATCGTGGCACTCAGTTGCCTCATGGGCATGGTACATATCAATCAGCTCACCTAGTAGACATATATCTAGAGAAGACCTGCCTAATCTACTTATAAAGAAGTCAGGCCTAAAAATTGCTCCCCTTATTAGGTAGGTCACTAAACAGACTAAACTCTGTAACTCTTCACAAGCTTTATTGAACCCATTAAATGAATCCACACCTAAGCAGAAGGCATATCCATCAATCTCCGTAGGTCCACACATAATTAGGACATGTCAAGCCGCAGCAACTTCCTGAAGTACCTACATCAACTATTAGTAATTTTTGTGAATATTGACAAGTATCTGTTCCTATACCCAGATGCGCCGAAACCACGGTCGTTGAAGCAGCGCAATAACTGCTTGCTGAATCGTTTCATTGCTTGAAGAATTTTTCGACTTCTTGCCTCCAGCAGCGCGTATCTCTTAGAGCACTTAGTCACTATTGTCCGCTGTCTCTCCAAGCCAAACAACTACACGGTTTGCTTGACCGTAGATCTTCGCCATAAACTAAATCTGTTGCTCTTTCTCTCGCTCATCTTTCTAGTTTATGCAAACAGCATCTATCCATATAATTCGGTCAATGGAGCGGTTTCAAAGACGTGACAGCGCCTCATGAAGATTTTCCGTCACAGGTAGGTCATGTTCGCTCGTGGAGTCACGTCCACTTGTGGAGTTATGTTCGCGTATAAAGATAGACTAAGGCTTGTCCGAACCGCCCCATACGTAGGATAAAGCGTCATATGGATGCGTTCGTTTGCCCAATTCCTGCAGAGAGTAGTGGAAGAGCTCACATCAAATGGGCGCCTTTTTGTCTTCATTATGAAGTAGGCGAAGTAAGCGAATACTGTCTGGCAACAAAGGTTCGCGATAACAATCAGGAGATAGGGTACAGGACACCATGCTCTGAAATTTGAACTGTGTGCGTTGGATAGTTCTGATGGGGAGCATGATGAGCCTAACATTGATTGTCGTTCTATCGCTGCTGTCTTGGAGTTGTGGCTTACAGCCACCCCCGCCAAATCACGTGAGATGCATCTGCACAAGACGGTGCAGGGATAAAAGCAGCTAGCCATAGAGTCTGTGCACATCTGACGCACGGGGCCACCTGACGCACGTTTTTGGCACATCTCAGATATTCAAACAAGAAGCTTTTGAGCCACATGCAATTGATGAAATTTCCCAATTTTTTGAAGTAACAAACTATCGATAACGGAGAAGCTCTCTAGCTAGTCAAATTACTTGCGATATCGCTGTGGGAGAACTATTTTCCGTCCGCGTCGACTGTGTACGGGAGTCGCCTCTACCACTTCATCAACAGATGCACCCTCAATTTCTTCATCCGATTCGATTACAATAGCCTCAATAGTCTTCTTCCTATTATTCTTCGCCTGTTTGGAGACATTTTTGAAATTTTTGTTAGCCTCGCGCGCGAGTTTCGCTTCTTCTTTCTCAATACGCTTCCACTCTTTCTCAGCAGCTCTCTCCTCTCGTTCAATAGCTCGAGCAGCCTTACGTTCTTCAAGAAGCCGTTTCTTCTCAGCTTTCTCCTCCTCCTTACGCTGCTTTTCCTGTTCTTTCTCTTCCCTTGCGATACGCGCAGCTTCTTCTTTCTCCCGTGCGCGATCACGTGCTTGTTGGACCTTGTTCGGGCTATAAAAAATGGCCATACCATCCTCAGGTGCGTGAAGTTCGAGGTCTAGCGGCTTAGAACGCTGACGACGCTTCTGCTCAATAAACAGAGCGTTTTCTAGGCCTTTGACTTGCAATTTGAGAAGTACGCACTCCGTCGTCAGGTGGTTAATCGTCCGGTGGAGCTTCTGGGACTTCTTATCATGCATATTACGAACAGTCTTCTTTAGAAGCTTCTCAATGCGTTTCCAGTCTCCAACGCTTAGGATAGAAGTTGAGGACTCACTTGATGAAGGTCTGTCATCTTGAGGAGTAGTAAAACGCTTCAAAACGTTCTGGGGATCCCATGGGATAAGGCCAACCTTCTTCCACCCAGAGAGTATATTTTTCATGGAGGTCTTATTTGGCAGTTGGAAGTACTCATAAATATTGTCTTCAAAGGAATTATTGCATTGATTGAAAACTAAGGATGACTATCCTACTTAAATAATGAGTGAGACAAGCTGGAATGAGGATTTCTAACCTTTTAATGTTGACAAGGGAGGATTTGCAATCTCCTGGTGGAATGAAAATAATAATGGAATGAAAAACAATTGTGGAATGAGAACCCTTGCTCGGTTACATAATAATGCAAGGTAGCAAGGTTGCCAATCGCGGATTGCGCTAACAATTTTTTTGCGTAATAGCCTTACCCCACGCAGCCCAAAACATGCGAAAGGAGTCTCTTTTTAAGAGCTTACAAAATCCTTGACAATTATGGAGAAACTTCTCGATTTCGTCACTGTACGCCGTAGCCAAAGGGCTAAATAGTGAGACATCCAGAGGTTGTAGGCTATGTGTTGAATGAGGTGGAAAAAAATAGCTAGGAGGATTCTATTAGCGTCACAGTACTCAATGAACTTCATAGTTACATGAGAGCCATGGCCATCAAGAATAAGAAGCCTGTACTTTCGTCGAGCTTTTGCTTTAGTCTCTTTGTCAAATGTATTAACGAGCCATGTGTAGCCGATTTTGTCGTTAGTCCACCCGCTTGGAGATGAGGTAAAGTAGCACTTTTGCTCTTGTGGATTGTAATCCTGTAGCCAGGTATCCTGCACGTTTCCACTAACCGCTTGATAGATGAGGCTTGGCGACAGAGAAGTTCCGTCAGCGCAGATAGCGCCAATTGAGGTGATCCACTCTCGATTTCCATCCTGAAGGCGTTGTTTGAGGCCAGTCTCTTCATATTTACGCCGGGAGAAATATCTCTTGCCTTTCTGTAGTATACCAAGCAGAAAGCCTTTTTCATCTATATTATACATATGTGCCGCTTCCACCTCATATTGTTGAATTTTTCTTTGCATAAGCTCAAAATATAGGGTGTATTTGAACGCCGAGTCGGCGGATTTGCGTCCCCTGTCGATTCCACTACCGTAAGCGTACATAATCTCTTTAGAATAGCGCTCTCTCCAGCGCTGAGCCCACTTCCTTCCTGGCTTGTCTTCGCTACGGCGAATCTCCTTCGCAAAGTTGCGTAACATCTCATTTGAAGGTGGTAATCCCCTGGCGGCAAGGTTATTTATATAGTCAATCAGAACTCTCGATTGTTCTTCAGTCAAATTTCGCTGATTTTCATATTGCTCGGCCTTGGTACCCTGCACACTTCGATGGCGTCTCGAGAGCGTTGACCGATTGCACCCAAACTTTTTCGCTGTTGCAGTATAATTAGGAGGTTCTCCAGGTTTCAACGATTTCAAAGATTCCAGCGCAGCCTCAATTGGTTGCATTTTGATGATTTTACGATTATGTCAAAAATTTTGGTTTTGTGTGGGTGACCCCTCGGTTAGCGTGCGTCAGGTGGCCCCGTGCGTCAGGCGTGCACAGACTCTAATGATTCTAGTATGACTTGGCATTGTGGCTCAGCAAAAATTTGTGAGTGTGCAGGGCGGAAGCCGATTTCGCAAGCAACTGTACTACGTTAAAGTCTATCCTTATATATTTATTTTACTGAGTAGTGCTACATGCACGAACTTTAAGCCTCGCTGTGCTCCACTGCCGTACAAGCCTTTATAACTGCTCTTTCGGTGTAAATCCCGGAGTTGAATTATATGTCCCAGCTCTCCGATAGTATGTATGACTGCTATATTGTTCTCTTTGCATTGTAGCCCCAGGTGGGAGAACCCGTGAGTTAGTCAGAAAAACTTTGAAGCTGGCTGATTATCCGCACGTTCGGGAGGTCTTGTGAGAGGTCACGGAGCCAGTTGACGCCGTTGGTTGCTGTCCAGTTATCGGGGTGTCCGTTGAGGCCATAGACGGCGACGATGCTCGAGTCACGTTAGCTGCCGAGCGAAGGTATGAAGTATGGCAGAAGCAGACGTACTCAACGATCGGGTCGATGTGCTCAGCTACTACTTGCAGGCCTTGGGGAAGTTCGGCGGCCGACGCCGCCGACGGTGAGTCTGCTTGAGGAGTCAGTGTTGTATGAAGGGGAGTTTTCTTGGAGCTGGACCTTTGCTTTGCTATTCAATCGGAACGGGCTCAGGAGCCGTCGCATCGTGCCATGAAGAGGCGCTCAGCGTTGGTGTCTGGAGGCGTGAAATGGCGCTGCGCATGAGGGATGCCATGACATGTGAAGGATGGCGGCTGCGACATCCTGGCCATGAGGTGCGGTTGTTTGCCATCGCACCCACCTGCAACTACTGTGGTATCAGGCAAAAGTATTGTTACCTCGGCAAAACCTAAGCATGGGCCTTCGGGATATTACGTACACCTGTTTCGCTTGTAAAATACAACTATTTCCCCATAATTCAGGGTATATCATTTGAAATCTATCTACCACTTTGTATAGCCACCCTGGGCATCAATTACGTCCTGGCAGCGTTGCCCCATTGTCTCAATAAGACCCAGAGCTGTTCCTCTGTAATTGAGTCCCATGCTTCCCTTACCGCCTTCCGTAGCTTGTCGTATGAGAGCTGAACATCTCCATATACCCGCTCAATATAGTCCTTCATCCAATTCTATATAGTCTTAATTGGGTTGAGATCTGGGGAGTATGCTGGCCAGAAGATAACGCATATGTCCTGTTAGCGAAGTTCATCCCTTGTATCAGCTGCTGCATAGCCAGGAGCACAATCCTGCATTAGTTGAAGGTAAGGATTTAAACGAATCTATCTGTGAATTAAAGGAACAACTCGATCGCAGTAGGATTGTTGATTAATACTTCCCTATTCCTTCTCCCAGAAGAGGCATGGGCCTTTAGTCTTGCTATTAAAACAGCCCTAAAACATCCAGCCGTGGCGTTTGCGAATCTTGTCAAGAACACACGTTAGATCAAGCTCTTGATCTAAACGTCTAGTAACCTATTGCTTGCGGTGTCTTCCTCCAGTAACCTATGTCTTGTCTGTCCATAGTATTATAGTCCACTGTTCCTTTGTCCAACTGACATGCTCTAAGGCCCACTATAGCCAGGCAGCCTTGTTTTGTTCGCTTAGAGGGGGTTTTGATCGTGCGACATATCGTTTATAGCCTTATCGTCAAAGGGAATCTTTAATAACGTACTTGCTAACACCCCAGTGAGAGAAAGGGCCTATAGCAAGCTGGAGGTAGGAAAGAA
Organism: Zopfia rhizophila CBS 207.26; assembly: GCA_010093925.1. Taxonomy (NCBI): domain Eukaryota; kingdom Fungi; phylum Ascomycota; class Dothideomycetes; family Zopfiaceae; genus Zopfia; species Zopfia rhizophila. The sequence continues at coordinate 1,489,315 of ML994639.1, forward strand.
GGCGGTTTGTTTAAGAGAGCAGACAAAGACTTCAAGCTCATCTTCTTGACTTTCTGATAATGGACGGCTTCGTCCTTCACGCTTTTTAGGAGTAGGGTGATCGGTTGAGCAGGCAGTTTGGACCTAGCGTTTGGTAATTCCAAGATGGCTGGCAATAGCAACGTATGTCCAGCCACTTGATCGTAGGGTTAGGACTTGAACTCGCTGATCGCGGGTAAGATCTGAGTGCTTTTGGCGTCTTGCAGGCGTTGCAGGCGTTGTAGGCGTAGCAGAAGACATGTTTGCGGTAAAACAATTGTGAGAAGGGTTGAGAAGTGGCTGTATTTTACAAGCGAAACAGGGGTATATCCCGAAGGCCCATGCTTAGGTTTTGCCGAGGTAACAATACTTTTGCCTGATACCACAGTAGTTCATTGCCGACGCCAAAGATTCTTTCCCATCATACAAATTTGTATGAGACCTCAGAATTGATGTAATATCTCAACGAAATCTCACTATTTTAATCTCAAATTAATTGTAATCGATTGATTTCCTAAATAGGAAATAGTGAAGCTTTTTTGGTGGAGTTTTACTGGGTTGAAGTCGATGAGTTGATCTTGTTTGATGTGAGTTGAGGTTTTTAGCATCGGCAATGAATTTACCACTCGAAAGCATCTTTGCCAGGCCAGCATTAAGCCCTCGATTATCTGGGTCTGCTGAATCTCCTAGTGTCAATTTTCTCCTCTTCTTCCTTTTTAAAGTGCTAAGGTTTTTTACAAGCAAGTGAGCTATATAAGCGAGAGGGCCACCTTAAAACTCACTAAAAAATCAAGAATTCGCACCTAAATATCTCAATAACCACTAAATAATAAATTCTAGAAATTTAATAAGTAGTCGATAGTACTTTGAAATAGATGCCAGTAAATTTTTAAGGCTTAGTAATTAATAGTTATTGAGATAGCAGTATTTTGGCCCCCAAATTCACTTTTTCTTAAATATCTTAATAAGGTTTGACTACTAGTTCTTAAAAATTTAATAGTCTCTATTTCAAAGTACTATTAACTACCTATTAACTTTCTAGAATTTATTATTTAGTGGTTGTTGAGATATTTAAGTGTAAATTCTTAGTTTTTTAGTAAGTTTTAAGGTAGCCTACTTACTTATATGGTCTACTTACTTATAAAATACGTTATATTAAGAGCACAAGAGAAAAAAGTAAACTCTTATAAACATAGTATAAAATAAAACTAGAAATATTCTTAGATTTAGAAGTTTTATAAATATAACTAGCTATTATGTACTATAAAGATTATTTAATTTAATAGAAACTAATTTTTACCTATTTTCTTTTTTTTTTAAAAAAAAAAGCTATACTTACTCTAATACCTATTCTACTTAGGTACTAATACTATAATTATGAATTTAGTAGTTACACATATATTAAAGTTTTAGAAGAGTTTTATAAAATATTATAATATAAAATCAAACTTTATTAGCTATATATTCTTTATAGAAATAATAAGAATATTTATTATACTAGTTTACACATTAGCTACTTATGTGTTGTATGTTATTAAAACTAACTATTTAATACTCTAGCTTATTAGTTACTTTCTAGAAAATAAATAATGCTACTTTATACTCTAGTTATTAGTTACTATTTCTTATAAGTATTTTTAATTTAAGTTTAGTTACTAAAAAGTTAGTAAATAGTTGTAATAACAAACTTAGTTTTTATATATTATAGTCTAGATATAAGTTAATAGAATAAGTTAGCTCTATTTTAGCTATACTAAAATAAGAAGAAAAGAAATATAAAAGAAGCTTATATCTAAATAATGTAGTATATAGCTTAAGTATAAACAAACTATACTTTAAACTTTATACTAAATTATAACTAGTAAAGCTAATTATAATATTATGTAACTTATAGTAAGCTAATTAAGTAGTATTATTACATTATATTTTTTTTTAAAAGGCTTGTTTTTAAGTCTCTAAGTTATAATCTTCTTTTTACTAGTTTTTATACTACTTTTATTTTTAAAGCTACTTTATTATTTTCTTTTATTACTTCTAGGTCCTTTTTTCTTTTATATGCTTTTAATTAAATATTTAATTATACTAATAATCCTGCTTTCTCTAAATAGGCCTTATAATAATTTTTTAACTTATATAAAGTACTTATAAAGCCTTAAGTATTATATTAAATAAAATTTAAATTATAAACTAATTAGAATGCTTTATACTATGGTTAGTTATAAAATAAATAGCTATTAAGAATTTTCTATACTAGCTACTTAAAATACCTATTAATTTTAATAAATAGTTTTTTAAATTTAATTTAGCTAGATAGTAAGTAAAGGCCTTCTATAAATATTCTATATAAAAAATATTAAATATACGTATAAATAGTAGTAGCTTAAGGTAATAAAAGTATCTTTTTATATTTATAATAGAATAAAGTCTATATATTTATTAGTTAAGCTTTTAGCTAAATTAGCTAATAATAAAGCTTTTAGATATAACGTATATTTTATTTCTTATAAAAAAGTTTAGCTTATAGTACTTTTTATTAGCTTATTAAGCTTATTACTTTTATACTTAAATAATTTCTTATTAAGTTATTTTTATAGCTAATTTTATTATATTATAGTAAGCTTTAGCGTCGCTTTATACTTTTTTATATAATATTTATTTACAAACTATAGTAAATATCTTTATATGTTTGTTTTAATTCTAGTAATAAATTAACTAATAACTAAACTTAATTTAATAAAGTAATAAGTTTATAGTTTTATATAGTAAGATTACTTAGGCTTAGTTTATATAGAGTAGTAGATTTAACTAGTTATTTTAATAATAGTTAATAAATAAGCATAAGTGCTACTTAATATACTAGTTTAAAACCTTAGTATTTTTATTAGTTTAAAAGTAATATAGTATTAAGAGTTTTTACTTAATTTCTATTAATTAATATAGTTTATTTATAAATGCTAAAGTAAACTAAAGACTATAGTTAGAAACTATTAACTTAAGTAAGCTAAATACTTACTAGATATAATAATAGCATATATTAGCTATTTAGGTAGCTATAGTTATTTTATAGTAAAATTATTACAGCTAGTATAAACCTATAAATAATTATAAGTAGTTATAAGTAATAAAGTACTGTATTAAAACTACTTTAGTATAAAAAAAAAAGAAAGAGTATAAAAAGAAAGAGAGATAAGACTTTTATAAAGTACTTTTAATATATACATAAAAGTGTAGTATATAACTTATTAATATAATAAGTAACTTATATATAGGATACTTTACATAATTATAGTATATAATAAGCTATTATAAAAATAATAAAAAATAGTACTTATTTAGCTAGTTCATAATAATAAAAATATAATTATATTCTTTTTTATTTAAAAAAAAGAACTTAAAGTTTATAAAAATATCTTACTATAGTTACTTAGAAATTAGTAGTAGTTTAAGTAAACTTAAAGTTTTATTATAAAATACATAACTCTATTTATAAGCTTTATATATTATTATATAATTATCTATATTTTTACTTATATAGCTTTAGTAGTAGTAGTTGTAAAGTAACTTATTTATTTTTCTTTTATTTAAATAAGTAGTTACTTAAGTAGTATAAATAATTTAAATAATATAAATTTTTAAAAAATATATAGTAAAAACTATTAACTTATTATAATATATAGAAAAGCTGTAGCTAAGTTTTTATATTAAATAATTATTAAAAAAAGTATACTTTTAAAATAGCTGTAAACTCTTATAGCTATAATTTACTTTAATAATATAATTAATTAATAAGTAAAAATTATTTAAGACTTATAAAATTATAAAAATATTAATAATAGTTATTTTAATTATATTAGTAGCTAGTATATTTCTTATTAATAATACAGCTAAGTTAATTACTCATAGTTTTAATAAAGTTAATATTAATTTACTCTACTAAAAGAAAGACACGTATTTAAGTTATTTTATATTTATTTTTTTAAGTCTTTAGTTTCTGTTACTTATATAAAAGTATATTAGCTACTACATTAATTATACTAAAATAATAAATAAGTATTAAGTAATAGTTTACTACACTTATTATTTAGTATATTTAATAAAAAGTAAGTTTTTACTTTATAAAAAAGTATTTTAGTGTATAATAGTTAGTTAAAGTATTAAATAATTTTATAATTTACAAGTTTATAAGCTACAAACGCTATTTTTAGAAGCTATAAATTATAGCTAATATTTTTTTTTATATATATTATAGTTTATTTAGAGTTTATTTATAGTTTTAGAATAAAAAACTATAAGTTACTAAAAGTTATTTTCTTAAAGCTATAATAGTACTTTTATAATAATTTTATTACTTATATTTATTTCTATATACGATTAGTAGTAAGGTAAGTAGTAAGCTAAAATATTATTAAATAATATTAAATTTTTAGCTTACTAGAAAGTTACTAGCTTATATTTACTAGAAGTATACTATATACCTTTTTTAAGTAGCTTAATAAGTAATTAAATAATATATTTATAGTTCTTTAAAAAGGCTTTATAGAGATTATAGAATTTTAGAAAAAATTATAGACTTTTAACAAATATAGGTACTAGCTATTTTTATATAGTAGTAACTTTTTTAGAGTTCTTTTAAATCCTTTTTATACTAATAATAAAGCCTAAAAATGTTATTCTAATAATAGTAAACTTACTCTTTTTAATATTTACTTATAGGCTTATGTTTTAGAAATATTTTAATACTTAAATAACATACTTCTTATACTATAGTAGGTTTTTAAAGTAGATTAGAATATTATTAAAATAAATAATATAAAAGTTCTTAAGTAAGTTATAAAGTACTTTATTAATATAGTATTAAAATATAGAAAAGCTATTATAAAAACTAAATAGTAGCACGTAGTATTTATAGTTACTATACTAAGTATAGAACATAATTAGGTTTTTTATATTTTAATTTAAACATATATAATAAAAGGCTTATTTTATATTAAGTTTAGTAAATACTTTTATTTATATTATTTAAGTAAAGGTCTTCTAAATTAATAGAATTAAATAAGTATTTTTTTATAATAGTATTAAGCTTATAGTAATTAATATAAAAGCACTATTTTTTTTTAGCTTTTTAGTAAATAGTATTAAAGAAATATATAAAACATTACTATAAATAATAATATCTTATTAAAAATAATTATTTAAATAAGTTTTTATATGCTATAGCTAAGTAAAAAAATTTATTATATAATAAACTTAATATTAATATATTTTTAGCTATTAGTTTAATATTATAGTTAATATTTTTATAATGCAAAAGCAGTATATTTAAGTTTTTTTTAAGAAATAAACTTAAGTTATATTAATATAACTAAAGTAAAATAGCTTTTACATTATTAGCTACTAAAGTTTTTTTTATAAAGTTTTTTTTATAAAGTTTTTATTTAATTAATAGAGCTTTTTTAGTAAACTAAGTTTATTTTTATAGATTTAAATAAGCTTATTTATTTTATAAATACTAATATACTTTAATATAGTTTTCTTTTATTATACGTATATTATAAAGGTAATAGCTTTTATAGTATTAATTTTAAAACTTATTTTAAAGAAATCTTTATATAAAATAAATTAAAAATAAAAAGTTTATTTACTTAGCTCTAGCTACTATTATAAGTAAAGCTACTCTTTTATTTTTCTAAAAAATTTTTACTATACTATCTACTAGAGTGAGCACTAAAGTAGCTTATAAATATATTATAAAATTACTACATTTATTAGCTTATTACATTAGCTAGTATTAGCTTAATATAAAAAGTTAATTTTAGTTAATAGGTTTTACATTAAAATAATAATATTATGTTTATAGTTAATTAGCTTATTATTTAGTTATTTAAGTGTTTACTTTTTATAGTTAATTAAAACACTTATATCTTTAAATAGCTTACAGCTAATTATAAAGTTATAGCAACTAATATTATAAAAAATAAAATAAATTAATAAATAGTAATTATTTAGTACTAAATTAGTCTAGAAGTATTTATTTATTTATTTATTTAGTTTACTGTTATAGCTAGCTAGAAAAATAGATTTTATTTAATAAGTTTTTATTTTAAGTTTTTTCTTAATAACATATATATATTTTAAGTATACTAGAATAAAACTACTAGCTTTAGTATTAAAAAAACTACTTAGCTTAATAGCTAGTTTACTAATAAAAATATAATAAAATAGTATAAAAGCTAGTCTATTAAATAATAATTAGTAAAAATTAAATTAGTTAGTAGCTCTAAAAAAAAACTCTAGAAAAAAAACTTTTTTTAATATAAGTTTTTTTCTAATAGTTTCTTTATAGTAAGCTAAAACTATTTATTATTACTAGTATTAATAATAGTACTAAGCTAATTTTTATAGAAAGAAAAAAGTATATATTTTATATAAGTTTCTTTATTTATACTCTTAGTATTTTAATTTTATTTTCTAAATCTGCTATACGCTTAAGTATATTATTTAATAGCTAATAAAATTTAATAAGCTTAGTTCTAGCCTTACTAAGCTTAGTTTTAGCTATATTAAATACTTTTTCTAGTATATTAATATAATTATAATACGTAAATACTTTAAAATGGCTATACTTTAGCTTACTAGTAATTATTACTTAATTAAAAATTATTAAAATAGAAAGCATAACTTTTATCTTCTAAAGCTTATAAATATTAATTTTCTAAATAGTACTATTAGTTGTAACTATAAAATGTTTTTTATTATATTATATTTAAATATAAAGCTTTTTAATAGTGTAGTTTTTTTAATTATATTATTAAAAAAGTATATAGTAGTATACCTAAGTAACTTAAAAATAAGTATATAATTATTACTAGTAGCTATTATCTTAGAATTAACTTTTATTTCTAGCGTAAAAAGCTTTTATATAGTTTTAATTTATTTATTTATATATATATAGTACTTCTAGCTCTTAATAGCATGAAGTAATTAGCTAAATTTTTAATATAAAAAAAATAATTTAAAAAAGAGTTTACTAAAGCTTTTATAGCTTTTCTTTAATTTAATAAATATATTATCTACTATTATAGGTTTTTTAGTTACTTACTAAGTTACTTTTAAGACTTACTATATAAAGCTTATATAAGCTATTATTTAGAATTTTAATTACCTATAATTATAAAACTTTTTAGTAGAAATTATATAATTAACAAACTAATAACTTAATATAGTCAAGTAATTAATTCTTTAAGTATAGTTATTAAAAAGTTAAATACTTAGGTTTATTATGTAGTTTAATCTTAATATTATATTACTATTATTTAGTTAAGTTAAAGTAATTTTAATATAATAAAATAATAAACTTAATCTTTACATATTATAGTTTAAATATAGGTTAATAAAATAAGTTAGCTTTATTTTAGCTATACTAAAATAAAAAGAAAAAAGATATAAAGAAAGCTTACCTTTAAATAAAGTAGTATATAGCCTAAGTATAAGCTAGCTATATTTTAAGCTTTATACTAAATTATAACTAGTATAGTTAGTTATAATATTATATAATTTATAGTAAACTAATTAAGTAGTACTATTATAATACTAAGCTTTTAATATAAAGTAATTAATTAAGTTTATATATTAGTTATTAGACTTTATTTTAGTACTTTAGTACTTTAGTACTTTAGTATAATTTTAAACTTTATAAGTACTAAATTTTAAGTAAAATCTTAAATATAATTATAGAGCTAAAATTAAGTACAAATAGTACTAAAGTTTACTTTTTAAAAAATTTAATATTTTAGTATACTATTACTAATTCTTAAAATAATTTAATAAATATATTATTTAAATTCCTTTATTATATATAATAATTAGAAGTAGTTATTTATATTTTAAATTTAATTCTTTAGTGTTTATACTAAAGAACTTTTTTTTTATATAAAAGTGTTTATACTTTTTTAAAGTTATTTAACTAACTTTAGTTAGTTATAATATACTTACTTTTTTATTAATTAAGCTAGAGGTTGCTTATAAGCTAATATTTATTTTACTAATAATTAGAAAACTATAAAGCTATAACTAAATAAGTTATAAAAATAGTAGATATTTTTTAAGCTTATATAATTTTTTTTAAGGAGTTATAACCTTTTTAGATTAAAAAAACAGCTAATAAACTTATAAAGCTAATAAGTATTTTTAGAAAAGTTTAGAAATAGTATTAGTTTTATATTTTTTGTTTATAATAAAATATTATTTAAACTAGTTTTTAAGTGTATATTTCTACAATTTATAGGATACTAATTTAGTGTTAATATACTTTTATTTTTAGTAGTATTATTTATTTAACTAGCTAAAAATTAGCTTTATCTAGCTTACTAGTAGTATAACAAACATTTATAAACATTTAAATTAAGAAAAAAAACTTAAAGCGTATTTTAAGCTTTAAATAATATAGTACTAAAAGCTTTTTATATAAATATATTTATTATTTTATTTAACAGCTTTGTATTATTAAAGTACTTATTATATAATAGTTTTTTAGAAATAAGCTATTATATATTTTTAATAAAGTAGTTTCTATTATTATTAAAAGCTTTTTACTCTTAAAGTTAAAGTTTTTAATAGCTTTTAGTATAAACTTATTTAGTACTAAAGCTTTTATAATTTTTATTTCTTAAAGTAGCTGTTTAAAGCCTTTAAGTAGTTTATAAATAGTTATTTTATTTTATTACTTTTTTATATATAAAGCTATAAGATAGAATTTAATAACGTTTTAAAATTAAGAAAATAAAAATAAAATAAATTTTCTAGCTTTTTAAACATATTATTTTTTAAAATAAAATAGAAAAAAAATTTAAATATAAAAAAGATTTTATAAACAAAAAGTATAAAAAGCTAGAAAAAAGAAATATAAATTAAATTTTTAAAAAACAAATTTTTAAAAAGTACTTATAAAGTTTAAAGAGTATTTATATATTTAACTATACACTAATTATATAAGCTAGTATTTTAATATTAACTACTTAATAGAAGCCTATAAGGCACTTAAATAAGCTAGTTAAAAAATAGAAAAATAAATTTACTTAGCTACTATTAAGCTTTTAAAAGTATAAAATATTATAAGTTATAAAAACTCTAAAATACTTAGTACTTTTATTATATTATAAAGTAGTATAATACTATATAATATTATTTAGTTAATTTAAAGCTATTATATTAAATTAAAGTTTGATATATTTTCTACTTTTTAAATTTATAAATAAAGTAGCTTAGATATTTTATTAAAAACTAAAATAAACCAACTTTTATTAACTTAGTTTTTAGAATTTATTGTTATATTATAAAGAGACTTTATTTAGTGGAACTAATAAATAAATATATAAAAAATAAAAACATAATAAAAAGTAAAAAATTATAAAACACTATATATAATAAATTTATTAATAAGCTTTGTCTAGAAATAATTATAAAACTAAGTAAAAAATGAAGCTATTAATTAAAAAAAAACTTATAAGAATATTAAGAACTCTTTTAATTATATTAATTTATGCTATTTAAGTTTAAAAGAGAATATTTATAATTTATTTATAATTTTACTAAAAGTGGTAAATTATAAGCTATTATTATAATTACTAATAATTAAAATAGTTTTTATAATAAATTATTTAAGCTTTATAATTTTTTTTTAAAATAAATGTTATAATGTATTTTATAAGTAAGTAGGTCACACAAGTAAGTAGGTCACCTTAAAACTTACTAAAAAATCAAGAATTCACACTTGAATATCTCAATAACCACTTAATAGGAAATTCTGAAATTTGAAATTTGAGCTTTTCTATATGCATTACAGCGTTTCTGAAGGTCGCATGAAAATTAGTTTAGTAGTTTCTAAGATATAGCAATTTGGGAGCTAAAACTATGCCATATTATTGTATCTTAAAAACTACTAAGCCAATTTTCATGAGACCTTCAGAAACGCTGTAATGCATATAGAAAAGCTCAAATTTCAAATTTCAGAATTTCTTATTCAGTGGTTGTTGAGATATTCAAGTGTAAATTCTTGATTTTTTAGTAAGTTTTAAGGTAACCCACTCACTTGTATAACTTACTTACTTATAGAATACATTAGTTTTTAAGTTATTTTATTAATTAGCTGTTTTATAAAGTGCTATATTTAAATAATAAAAATACTTTATTAACTATAAAATAGTTAATCTATTACTACTATTATATAAAACTTAGTTTAAATAATTATTATAATTTTACAAAAAAAAATACAAAAGGCTATATAACATATAAATTAAAAAATATTCTTTTAATTAAAATTAGTAAGTTATAGTGTAATTTGGCTGTAAGTATTTTTAAGTAAATATAAAAATAAGTAGTATAATAAGCTAAACTTATAATTTCTAAGTTAAGTATAATAGGTATTTAATATATATAAGTAAAAAGAGTATTTAAAATTTTGTTTTAATATATTATATAAGAATATTTTACTAAGAGTTAAACATTTGTTTTAAGAATTATAGAATTAGTAAGTATAAATAAATAAGCTTATTAAATTAATTATTTTTATAAAAGTATATTACTTAAATAGTAATATTTTATATTTTAAGTAGCTATATATTTAGAAACTTTTTATTTTTACTTTTCCTTTTTATGTTTTTATTAATAACTTTATAGGTTTTAGCTATAAAATATATAAGCTTATATTTATGCTATTTTATAAACTACTATAGTACATAATACTTAGCTATTTTTTTTTAATTTAACTTTTATTTTTTTTTGTTTATAATGTTTATAGCTGTTGCTTAAATTAGTAATAAAGAGTATAATAATAAAATACCTAGTAAGTATACTTATAATATTTTTTAGTAATATTAGCTAGAACTTATTTATAGACTTAAACTTAAAAGTCTAATTTTTTAACGTAGTAAAATATATATTAGTATAGTAATTTTAGTAAATATTATACCTATTTTTAGTAAAAGTTTATTATGTTTTTAAAAAGTTTTTATTACTTTTATTACTTTTATTTAACTACTTTTATATTCTTAAAAATATATTTAAAAACATATTATAAAAGTATAAAAGAACTTGCTTTAAACTAAATTCTTTATATATATATATATAAAATTTAAAGCTTTTTTAAGAAAATAAGTACAAGTTAAACTATTAAAAAATAATAATACTTTATAAATATAGATTTTAAATAAAATATAGTTATACATAAAATTAGTTTTTAGTTTTATACTTTAATTTATTTTTAGTGTATAGTTTTTATAGTAAAAGGTTTTCTACTTTATATTAATATATTATAGAGTTTATACTATAATTAATATTAGGTTATGTAATATATTATTTTATATTTATAACTTTACTACTTTAAGCTATTATATAACTACTTAATGTATAACTAATATATTAATGTTAATAGCTATATTTTTAAAATCTTTTATAATATACGTAATTAGGTGTTAATTTTTAAATATGTAAAACAAATTTTTAATTTTAATTTTAAACTTTATATTATTATTTTTATAAATATATTAACTTTAAAGTCTTTTATAATTTCTTTTTATAGTACTTAAAAAATTTAAAAAGTTTAAAGTACTTTAATTTAGTTTAATTAAACTTTTTTTATATTAAAAAAAGCTATTAACTTAGTGTAAATGTGTTTTCTACTTTATAACTATTAAAAAACTTAAAAGTAAAACTACTAGTTTATTAATAAACTATACTTAAAGAATTTTAAGAAATATATTTTAAAACTAAAATTATAAAGCAATTGTATATACTACTATACTTTAAATACTTTTAAATATAAGTGTAATTTTAATAAACATAATTTTATAAATAAGAATTTTATATATACTAGTTTTAAAGTAAAAAAAAAAAGCTTACTAAATTTTATAAAAATTAAAAGTGTATAATTAAGTATTATAAAGTATAAAAAAAAAAATAAAGGAAAAAAAATAGACTTAGTTTAAATAAAATAAAATGTAAGGTGTAATAAGTAAAAAACTAAATTTTAAACTAACTTATTTTATAATATATTTATTTAAGTTTGTTTAATTACAAAATATAAATTATAATTATTAAATATTATATATTAAGTTTTACTAACTAAATAAGTTTAGTAAATATACTAATAAGTAGTTTATAAAATACATTTCTTTTAATATAAATATTATACTTAGTTTAAAAGCTTTAAAAGTACTTAAACATGTTAACTAGTTTATTATTATTATTAATATAAAAAATAGTAATTAAAATATTACTATTATATTTATTAACTAATATTTACTAAAAATAGTTGTTTTTTAATTTATTATATACCTACTAACTTTTCTACTTAATACTTTAGTACTTTTAAAATTTAGTAGTATTAGTAAATACTTTAAGAATAAAAGAATAAGTTAGAAAAAATAAAAGTTAAAAAAAGCAATAGTAAGATACAAAAAATAGTAAAAAAAAATTTAAAAGAATTTTATTTTAAAATAAATTATTTTATAAGTTTATAAACTTAATTTTTATAGTAATAAATTTAATCTATAGTTAATAATTTAACTATATTTTTACTTTTTAAACTAGTAGAAAAATTACTAAGTAGTAACTTTTATATAAAAAAAATATTAAAAATAAATAAAATAAGTAATAAATAGTTTACTTTTAAAGTTAAAAAAAGTAACTATTTAAAAACGTTTATATTAAAGTAGTAAATAAAAGTTGTTATTTTCAAAGCTTAATACTATAAACTTTTTAAATATAGTTTTTAAATTTAATAAAGTTTTTTAAAAAGTTATTTAAAAGCTATTATGGTGGTGCTATAAGCAGAAAGTTAAGTACTTAATAAAAAGTATTAATTAATTACTAAGTACAATACCAGGTAATAAGTTAAGACATTATATAAAAAAAAAGAATATAATAAGTTATAAACTAAAATATTTAGAATAAGGGCTTGTGCGCTAGCCTAAAGCTAAAATATAAATATATAATATAAAAAAAAAGTTTATAAAAAAGCTTTCTTAAAAGACTCTTATATTATAGATAGTTATTATAATAGTATCCCCCTTTTAGGTCCGAGCTCCTATAAGGGGTATTTATATTAAATATTATATCTAAATTAGTTTAGGTTTTTAAGATAGAATTTTTTTATAATAGCTATATCTTAAAGGTCGCTTGCAGGTTTCTATATTAAGTTATTATATTTAGTTTATTTAACTAGATATTTATAGCATTTCCGCCTGTAATTCAGGCGCAGTTCTTTAATTTATTTAATATAGTATTTAGTTTCTCTATTAACTTTAATAGGTTTAGATAGTAGGTTTTGTTAATTTAAAAGGTATTTAAATTCAGGCACAGCAGGCTAAAGTAATACTATATAAAAAACTAGGTATATATTTAAGGATTTAGAAAGTTTAAGTTAGTATGTGTATAGAGAAATTATTTAAAAGATATAATATTTCCCTAAAGCCTTTAAGTCTAGCTTCTTAGAAGATTATTTTATTTAAATATTTTATATATTAAGCTAAACTATATCTTCTATCTGATAGTTAGATGTAAATAATTGTTTTTAGTTTATATATTCTTTTTAAAGAGCTTAGGCCCAAATCATCTCTTTTTAAATTAGTTATTAAATATTAGCTATTTTTTTTACTATATAGTTAACTTCTAAAGCTTATAATACTTAGTAAAAACGTCTTTAAATTCTTATAAGAGGTTTAAAACCTATTTAGGGATGTTAACTTATATTAGCTAGAAATAGTAAAACTTTTATAAATTCAGATATAATATTATTAGCTTTAAACTGTACTAAAAAGAGCTAGTTTATCTAGTTATTTTACTAATAGTTTATATATATACGTAAGACTTATTTTATTATGCTATTAACTCTTTTTATTTAGCTATTAGTTTCTAAGTAATATGCAAAAGACAGTTAGAGTTTAATTTATAGTTATTTATAAAATTTATTATAAAAAGTTGAGATAAATTATGTTTTTTAGTTTAATATAATTATTTCTAGAAGGCGGTAGTCTATTTATATGTGTTAATAAAAAAAATAAGTAATATCTATAATAGTTATCTTACTATAAGAAATTAAGTATCTATATTTTATAAGGTGATTAACTATAACCATAATATTAATATAGTCTTTAGATTCTAGGAGGTTAGTAATAAAGTCTATAGAAATATTCTTCTATCTCCTTTTAAGAATAGGAAGAGGTTTTAAGAGGCTATAGTACTTTTTATAAAAAGTCTTAAATCTTTAATAAGTATAGTAATAAGATATATATTAATATATTATTTTAAATATTTAGGGCTAGTAGTATTTGTGTTGCAGGATTTTAAAAGTTTTTCTATAACTAGAGTAGCCGCTAGCAGGAGAATTATGCATAATTTAAAAAAGTTTAATCTTAAGTTTATTATTATTTAGTATTACTAGCTAGTTATGATAGTATAACTAGTTTTCTTAGTTTTTATACTTAGAAAAAGCTTTTTAAAGTATTAGGTTTTATCCTATATTAGTAATAGGATTTCCTGGATAAACTTATTATTTAAATATTTATTATTAATAATCTATTAAATCAACCTATCTGTCTTAGTTGAGTTTAATTCTAGAATATTATTAAATAGTTTAGAGTAAAGAAGTATTTATTATTAAGTTCTTTAGACATCTTCTTAAGCTAGAGTATTTTATATATAGTAAGTAAAAGTATCTAGTTTTCCATCCTACTTACCTAGTTAGTACGTGATAATGAAATTAAATTAAAATAAGTATTCAACTTAGCAAGCTTATTAGTAGCTAAATTACTTTATTATAGTAAAATACTAAAGGTTTATATAGTTACTTAGTACTTAAATTAAGAACATAGTACCTTCTAATTTAGGTTTCTATTATTTAAAATAATGTATAATAGCTAGCAGTTTTTTATTATATATCTTATAGTTATATTTAGCAGGATTTAGTCTCTTAGAAAAGTAGACTATAGGTCTTAGTTTACTTTATTTATTTTTCTAGAAAAGGACTTTAGTAGTTACGTAGTCTAAAAAGTCAGCTTCTATAATAATTAGTAACTTAGAATTAAAGTATTAGAGAATTAAGGTAGTTATAAATATATATTTTAAGTATTTAAACGTCTCTTAATAAGTATTATTAAATTTAAATTAAATATCCTTCTTCATTAAGGCTATAAGCAGGGACGTAAGATGAAATAAGTTATTAATAAATTATTAATAAAAGTTATTAAATTCTAAGAAAACTCTTATATCTTTTACGTTCTTAAAAAATTTCTAGTTAAAAATATTCTTTATTTTATTCAGGTCCATGCTAATTCCTTTTATTAAAATTATATATTTAAAATAAGTAATTTATTCTTAGTGGAACTTATATTTATTAATATTAAGTTACAGGCTAGCTTTATTCAGGGCTTTTAAGACTTATTTTATATATTATTAGTATTTATATAGAGAATTGCTATAGATTAGAATATTATTAAAATAAGCTATATAAAATATATTAAGAAATAATTAAAGGATATTATTTATGTAGTGTTAGAATATACTTAGTATATTAGCTAGTCTAAATAGCATAATAAGATATTTAAATAAGTTATATTAGGTCTAGAAGGTAGTTAGCTATTTATTTCTTTCTATTATATAAAAATAGTTAAAAGCTAAGATAATATCTAGCTTTATAAAGTACTTTATCTTACTAAGACAGAATAGAGTTTCTTAAATTAATAGAATTAAATAGTAGTTTTTAATAGTAATAGTATTCAGAGCTTAATAGTCTATATAGAATTAAAAATTTTTATTAGATTTCTTTATAAAGATAACTGGTGTAGCTATAGGAGATAAACTTACTTTAATAAATCCTTTAGCAAGATAGTTATTAAAATACTTTCTAAGAACTTTTAGTTTATTTTAGGACATTCTATAAAGAGGTCTAAATCTAGATTACTTTTCTTTCTTAAGGATAATCTTATAATTATATTAATAATATTTAGGTAGTCTATTAGCTTTTTTATGTAAAAATATTTAAAAAGTATTATAATACTTCTTTAGAACCTTAATAGCTAAATTAGTATAAGTTTTTAAGACTAGAGCTTTATTAATATTAGCTATTAAAATAGTAAAGATTTCGTATTTATATTTCTAGGCTATTTATATAAAAGGGGCTACCCTAATTAGGTAAATATTTATACTTAGTTTAGAATTCTTATAAAAGTCTTCTAGTAAAGTCTTTACTAAGAGATTTTTAAAACCTTAAGAAAAAGGCTTCCTTATAAAGTCTTTATTTAATTTAGTATTAGATTTAAATGTAAATTTAGATTTTAAGTAAAAGCTCTTTAGAGAACGGTTCACCAGGAGGTCCTCTAAGTAAGTATTAAATTCTTATAATTAATAGTTTATTTTAGTTAACTAGTTATTATATTAAGTTTAGGTAGTTAGTAATAACTTTAGAGAGCAGGTTTATAGATACTATATATAAATAGTATTAAAATAAAAGCCTTTTAATAAAAGGTTTACTAGAAGGTCCCTTAAGCGACTAGTATTTTCTTTTAAATAAATAAGAAATTAAGATAAGCGTAAGTAATAGGCCTAGTAATAAAGAATATTAAAAAATAGCTTTTATAAGTTATAGTTAAAGTTAACTTTATATTTTCTTATTTAAGGTTAGCTAAGAATTAATTTATAGTTTTCTATAGATATTATAAAGAGATAGATTTTCTTAACGTAATTTACATAATAGAAAGTTATACTAGCAGTATATACGATATAACCTCTTTTAAGACATTTATTATTAAAACTAGTAGAATATAAAACGTTTAGGAGTAGTAAGAAATAGAGTTTTTAAATACTAACTAGAAATTTACTAATATAATCTATATTAGTTACTCTAGTATTAATTAAAGTAGTAATAGAGTAGGATAAGCTATTTTATTAGATAATATATAGAATATTCACTTAATAGTTCTAAGAGTCAGTTACTAGGTAAGAGATCTAAAGGTTAATAGAAATCTAGTATTAGAAACAATCTAAAATATAACTTAATACTAGAATAAAGCTTTTAGTAGGCTAGCTTAAAGAGTTCAGGAACATTCTCATTTATAAAAAAATTTAAATTTAAAGAAAGAATAAAAGTAGGTTACTTATTAAGGTTAGAATAATCTTATAGATTAAAGTTTTAGTAGAAAAATAAAGTAGTTTTAAGTAATATAGTTATATTTATTACACTTAAAATATTAGCTATTATATTTTTAGGCTTTTCGTTTAGCTAACCTAACAGGAGTATAGTTAAAAGTATTAATTTCTATAATATTAGAATTTCTTCATAATACAGGTTACAGCCTAGTAAGATATAGTAAAAAAAGATACTAAAAGTTATTATTATATAAGAATATTAAGTTAGTATAGTTATTTAATATATTAAGAATTTTAATATCTACTATTACCTAGCGGAGATCGTCGTTTAATGATCTTCTTAACTAAGTAATTAAACTAATTTCATTTAGTCTAGTATTAATAGCTAGTTTATAGAATTTAGTAAAGTAAATAATAAAACTCTTCTATTCTTAATAAAATAAATTAAGTTTATTTAAGATAGTAAGTTTTCTATTTAGGTCTCCATATATAACTCACAAAAAAGCGATTAATTATTCTATTAAGTATATATTCTTATTTATAAAAAAAATTATAAGTGTTACTAGGTCCTTCTCTAGCCTTAAATATATATATAGAAGTTAAGAGTGTTTAGTAGGATATTAGTTAGCATTATCTTCAAGCTTATAATTAAGTTTCCTAATAAAAATATATAGGTTCTTTTATTTTCTAGTAAACATTAGGGGGTTAAGTAGGCAGTTAGATTTTATTATTATTAGTAATATAATAAGTTCTAGCGTAATAGTTAATCTCATATTTCTAACTATAACTTAAGAAATTTAAAAATAGATACTAGTTAGAATTATAAATAAAGTTAGAATTATAAGACTTAAGCTATATCTATATAAACTAGTAATAAGAGCTAGACTTTCTTTAATAGGGGAGATAGTAATAATAGAGGTTAAACTAATAAATACTTACTTTATTTTATTAAGCTTAATATAAAGAATTTTTATACTCTCTTTATATTAGGTTTCTTGCCTTATTAAGGTATTTATAAGTAATTTATTACTTACCTTTAGAGTCACAAGTTAAGAGGTAAGATCTCTAAGGATTTTAGTAAAATCTAAGTTATCTATTATAAGAAATTAGTAAAAACGTAATATAATATTATAATAGTGCTATAAGTAGAGAGTTAAGTGCTTCATAAAGAGTATTAATTAATTATTAAGTATAGTACTAGATAATAAGTTAAAATATTATATAAAAAAAAGAAGAATATAATAAGTTATAAACTAAAATATTTAGAGTAAAGGCTTATGCACTAGTCTAAAACTAAAGCGTAAATATATAATATAAAAAAAAAGTTTATATAAAAGCTTTCTTAAAAGACTTTTATATTACAAATAATTACCATAATAAAAGCTTATAGTTAAAATAATAGTAAACAAATTTTTTATTTATAAGCTTATATTTTATGTAAACTATTTTAATATAGTTTATTATATAAAAAATATAGTTAAAAGTACGTATATAGTTTTTATATAGTAATATCTTATTTTTAATATAATAAATATACTACATTTTTTCTAAAAAAAAAAAAAAAAAAAAAAAAAAATTTTAAGTTTTAAAGAAATGTTATATTTAGTAGCTTTTTTATATAATTATTTTTATAAAGTTATAATAAGTATAGCGAATATATTTTTTTACTAAAATATAAAAACTACTATAAAGTTAATAGTATAGATTTTTTAGTTGATAATATAGTTTATATTAAGGTTTATGTTAAAATTATATAAAATTACCTATAACTAATTTTATTCTTTTAAGTAATATTAAATTATAAACATAGTTTTTTTTTATTTACTATTATTTTACTTAGATATTACTTTAACTCTTTATTATAAATATAGTAGTAGTAAGCCTTTTAGTATACTTTAGTTATTTTATTTTAAAAACTTTTTTTAGTATTTTTAAAAAAAATTTGAAGTTATTAGTATTTGTTATAAACTAGTTTAGAAACTAATTTAATAAACTTGTATTTCTAATAAATACTAATTAATATTTATTTTACTTTGCTTAAAAGCTTAATAATTTTTAAATTAAAAGAAAACTTATTAAGTTCTAATTTTAAAATCTTTTTAAGTATTTCTAAATTATATTTAATACTTATATATATAAAAGTTTAAGTAGAATTATTAACTAATAAGTTTTTTTTAAAAATAGATTCTATATGGAAGCGCCTATCAAAAGTTTCTGCCCACGCTAAAAAAGCCACTTTTCTTGGCACACCTTGGCATCGCCTTTTTGCAAATTTTCTTTCTATTCATCTCTTATTTATCTCATTATGGCTCCAAATACTGATATAGCAACGCGCGCGTTGGTAGTCGCTTTAAAATCACCTTTTAGAGGCAAAACGACTCCCGAAATCGTTGAAAAAACCGGTCTCTTAAAGCGGACGATCAACGATATCTACGCCTGAGTAATTCAGCGGGGTTTTGACCCTAACCACATCCCACTTATTATTAAAGATGAATACCTTCAAGATGCTCCCCGTTCTGGACGTCCAACGAAACAGACTGAGGACGTTAAGTAGGCAATTACTATAAAAGTACGCTATGATTGATACGGATGAGAGAGGGCGTGTGCTGATCTTGCTGGCGAGCTTAGCCAATAATGTAACAGAATGCAGAGGATGGATGTAGGAACCACCGTGTGGTGGAATTGAGAGCTATCTAGGTGGTATATATACATCAAAGATGTGGCTTAGTCAGCTGAGTGCCAAGCAGGCAGCAGCAGGCAGCGACGCTCGGTAACAAATAAGGTACTACCATCTCGCCTATGACGGTATGGCGATGTCTAAAGGCTCTCGGTTTCAACAAGACGAAACCGACGCGGAAGCCTAGACTAATGAATAAGATAAAGGAAGAGCGATTATAATGGTGTCTAGCGCATAAAGATTAGACGCTTGAAGACTGGAAGAACGTAATCTAGTCAGACGAAACGGCTGTCGTGTTACTCCATCAGAGGGGAGGCTATCGGATATAGCGAACTTCAGACGAGGCTTTCATCTAAAGCTGTATCCGTGAGCATTAGAAAGGATACTTAGAGTTTATATTCTAAGGCTATTTTACGTACGATCGAAAAGGCCCTTGTTATTATTAGTTGCCTGAGACAAAAAAAGAAAAAGATGAAGCAGAAAAAGTTCTAAAAGAGATGAATGAGACTCTTAAGCCGATAATGCGAGAGCAGTGGGAGCTAGAGACGGGAATGAGACGGCTAGGTCTAAGAGCAAAAGGTAGTCAAAAGCCTATCTAGAGATAGAATCAAAAGAATGGAAAGCTAACTCGTCAAACTGGCAACGGAGTTGATTGGTACAGGTATCAGACAAAAGTGTTAATACCTAAGCTTATTCCCTTTGCAAAAGAGTGTCTAAAGGATCGTCTAAATATGGTAGTTTAAGAGGATAAGGCACCTGCTTATGCTCACGTCGCTTAGCAAAGGGTATATAGCCTGTATCAGATTAAGTGGCTTCTTTGGTGTAGTAACTCTCCAGACCTAAATACTATCGAGCTATGCTGGTACTGGATGAAGAGAGAGATGACAAAGAGGGGTGCCCCAAAAAGTCGCGCAGAAGCAATCCAAGTCTGGGAAAAGTGCTGGAAAGAGCTTTCACAGGAGAGAATTCAGATGTGGATTGAGAGGATAATGAGGCATATCAAATTAATTATTGAGTTAGAAGGTGGGAACGAGTATAAGGAGGGAAGGGAACATGTACAACGTACTTATTAGCCTAATCAGGTAATTAGACGCGCCAAGTATTGTGGCTTTTCTTAGGCTTGGCGCGGGCAGAAACTTTTGATAAGCGCTTCCGTACATTAAATTTAATTTAATAGTTAAAATAAGTATTAAATAAATATCTACTTATAAAGTTATAATATATACCTTAATTAATAATTATTTTAAAGGCTTTATAAAGAATAGCATTTGCATTACTATATTATATATAATAAAAAGTCTATTTTTTTTTTAAATTTAAAATTTATTTTAATATAGTTAAAATAAAATGTATATTATATTCTATAAGTGAGCTACGCACTTAAGTGAGCTGCGTATCTTAAAATTTACTAAAATCTCAAAATTTTCCACCTTAATATCTTAACAACCACTTAATAATAAATTCTAAAAATTGAAATTTAAGCTTTTATATACACATTACAGCTTTCATGAGAGTTGCATAAACATTGGTTGAGTAGTTTCTAAGATATAGTAATTTAGCTTTATTTTAGCTTTTAAATTGCTATATCTTAGAAACTACTCAACTAATACTTATACAACTCTCATGAAAGCTGTAATGTGTATATAAAAGCTCAAATTTCAATTTTTAGAATTTATTATTAAGTGGTTGTTAAGATATTAAGGTGGAAAAATTTAAGATTTTAGTAAATTTTAAGATGTGTAGCTCGCTTAGGTGCGTAGCTTACTTATAAAATACAATACATAAAGTACTTTATAAACTTTATTTATAATTTCTTTTATTTTCTACTTGCTACTTATATAAACGTGTAAAAAATTAATATTTTAAACTTAAATAGCTTTTAATGTATTTTTACTAATGTATTTTATAAGTAAGTGGGCTACCTAAGTAAGTGGGCCACTCTTACCAAGAATTACTATTTCTTTAATAAGTTTACGAAAACTTAATATTAATTAATAAAAATTTAGAATTGCCTTTTTACGTATTGAATACAAGTAATATTAAATTTGTAGTCTAATATTTCCACGTAATTATAAGTTATTAAGCTTAGAAGTTGCTCTTTAAAAATTTGGTTTTTAGCTATTAATATTTTAATAAATATTAAATAAGAAACTATAGAGCTTGAATTTAAGCTATGTTATGCATAATCCAAACTATATTATATGTTCATAGTAATCGAATAAGTAGATTTTTGAGAACTCTATGCAGGGGAAATTTTAGCTCCTACTTTTTCATATCTTAAAAACTACTAATACTATATGTTTGAAATTCTAATATATTATAGATTTAGGCTTAAATACTTTATATATTAGTTTTTATACTTTGTTATAAGTAATATTATAAATACAAATAGCTAAAAATATTTTAAAGTAAAGTAGATTCTAAGCCTAATAACTTATAATTACGTAAGCTTTCCATAATAAAATTTTAATATTAGTTATACCTAGCGTGTAAAAAGCTAATTCTAAATCTTTATTAAATAATATTAAGTTTTCGAAAAGTTATTAAAGAAAAGGTAATTCTTGGTAAAAGTAGCCCACTTGCTTAGGTGGCCTGCTTACTTATGAAATACGTTATACTTTTACTAAGTTCTATTAAAAAAAATAGTTTAGTCTTACTATAGCTATTAATTTAAATACTATTATTATAAATTACGTAAGCCAAAATATAGCTAATAGAGTATAAAAAAGTTAGAAAGTGTTTATAAAATAAGAAAATAGTACTTAAAAAATTATATTAGCTAAATAAAGTTATTAGTTTAAGCTATAAATAGTATTATATTTTTATTATTTGGGTTCATTATTTACTTCTTTATAGTACTAAAAATATACCTTTATTATAAGAATATTTCTATCTTTTTACTTAAAATTCTTAATAATTTAAAGAGTAATGTTTTTATAGTAAAGTACTTTATACTTTTAAATTAAGTTTCTAAACTTATTTACTTTAGAGTTATTTAAGTTGTTAATATTTACTACTTTAGTTTTATTATTACTACTTATATTATTAAAGTTTTTATTATTAAAATAGAAATTATTTATTATTTTTATAATAGTACTATTTAATTAGCTTCCTATAAATTATATAATATTATAACTAGTTATACTAGTTATAATTTATTATAAGACTTAAAGTATAGCTAGTTTATATATAAACTATATACTACTTTATTTAGAAATAAGCCTTCTTTATACCTTTTTTCTTTTTATTTTAGTATAGCTAAAATAGAGCTAACTTATTCTATTAATCTATATTTAGACTATAATATATAAAGACTAAGTTTATTATTATATTACACTAAAGTTACTCTAACTTAGTTAGATAATAGTAACATAATATTAAGGTTAAACTATATAATTAACTTAAGTATTTAATTTATTAATAACTATACCTAGAAAATTAATTACATAACTATATTAAGTTATTAGTTTGTTAATTACATAATTTCTACTATAAAGCTTTATAGTAGTAAGTAATTAAAATTTTAAATAATAGCCTATATAAGCTTTATATAATAAGCTATAAAAGTAACTTAATAAGTAACTAAAAGACTTACAGTAATAAATAATATATTTATTAAATTAAAAGAAAGCTATAAAAGCTTTAGTAAATACTTTTTTAAATTATTTTCTTTTTATTAGAGAATTTAACTCTTGTAAGTACTATTAGATTATTTTCTTTATACTAAATAATAAGCTAATTACTTTACTTTACTAGAAACTAAAAGCACTATATGTATATAAAAATAAATAAATTAGAACTATAAGAAAGCTCTTTATACTAAAAATAAAAATTAATTTTAAAATAATAGCTACTAGTAATAACTATATGTTTATTTCTAAGTTACTTAAGTATACTACTATATACTATTCTAATAATATAATTAAAAAAAACTGTACTATTAAAAAGTTTTATATTTAAGTATAATATAATAAGAAATTTTTAATAGCTACTACTAAAAGTACTACTTAATAAATAATATTTATAAGTTTTAAAAGATAGAAGTTATACTTTCTATTCTTATAATTCTTAATTATATAATAATTACTAGTAAGCTAAAGTATAACTATTTTAAAGTATATACATATTATAACTATATTAATATACTAAGAAAAGTACTTAATATAGCTAAAACTAAGCTTAATAAAGTTAGAAATAAGCTTATTAAGCTTTATTAGCTATTAAATAACATGCTTAAGTATATAGTAAATTAAGAAAATAAAAATAAAATATTAAGAGTATAAATAAAAAAGCTTATATATAACTTATATTTTTTTCTTTTTATAAAAGCTAGCTTAATATTATTATTAATACTAATAAAAAAACACTTTATAGCTCTACTATAAATTTTTTAAAATTAGACTAGCTATATAGCTATAAATCCTAATAATAGTTTTAATATAATAATTTTAGTAACTAAACTTTTTAAGTATTATTTTATGTACTAGCTACTTTACTAACTATATTTACTATAAGTAGCTATTAGGGTAATAGTTACTTAACCTAATTTTCTAATTTATTAATACTTAAAACTAGCAAGAATATTACTCTTAATTAATAAAGAAATATTTTAGAAAATAAAGTATATACTAATTAAGATTAGATAACTAGAGTTAATAAATAAGCTACTTAAAAGAATATTATTTATTATATATATATATATATATATATATATATATATATACAGAGAGTTTTATTAACTAGTATCTTTTAATATATATATATATAGTAAAAGAGAGTAAACAGCTAGTTAGTTACTAGTATATAATAAATTATTTAAAAAGAATATATAGTAATTTATATAAAAGACTTAATAGTTACTATAATTTTTAAAAGCTCTATTTTAAAACCTTTACTAATTTTATTATATTTTAAAATAATTTCTTTTACCTAGCTTAAGAATATAGCTTATTTGTAAACTAATAAGTAAAAGCATTTTATAAAAAGCTCTTAAATACTTTATATACGTAAATAGATATTTATTAATAATAGTATTATAACTAGTATAATAAGTATATAAATTTAGCTTAAGACTTTATAAAAAAGCTAGCTTTTAATACTAAAAAAGCTACTAAGTAGATTAATAAAAAAACTAAGAAAACTTAGATACTATTAATTTAGTAGTTTTATTTTAAAGCTGAGTATTTAATTTATATAGTAGTTACTACTATTTTACTAATACCTATTTTTAAGCTAGCTAGTTGCTATAATTATAGAAAACTTAGTTATTTTATAAAAAACTATTAACTATTTATTTAAATTATAGCTAAAATAATTAAGTTTATAAATACTAATAAAAAGCTTTGTATGCCTTAAAATACTAATAATAATAAAGAGTTTTAACTTATTATAAAAAGACTATTTGAAAAAAACTTACCTTAAAAAAAGTCTTTTTCTTAAAACTATTTTCTAAAAATATTAACTAATTTAACTCTTACTAATTACTATTTAGTTAACTAGTTTTTACACTATTTTACTGTATTTCTACTAGTAGACTAGCTATTTAACTAAGTTACTTTTTTAATACTAAAGTTACTAGTTTTATTTTAATATACTTAAAATATATACATACTATTAAGAAAGAGCTTAAAGTAAAAACTTATTAAATAAAATATATTTCTTTAGCTAGCTATAACAGTAGACTAAATAAATAAATAAATAAATACTTTTAGATTAATTTAGTACTAAATAACTACTACTTATTAATTTATTTTATTTTTTCTAATATTAGTTACTATAACCTTATAATTAGCTATACTCCATTTAAAAATATAGGTAATTTAATTAATAGTAAAAAGTAAGTACTTAAATAGCTAAATAATAAGCTAATTAACTATAAGTATAATATTATTATTTTAATATAAAGATTATTAACTAAAATTAATCTCTTACACTAAGCTAATACTAACTAATATAATAAGCTAATAAATATAGTAATTTTATAGTATACTTATATGCTACTTTAATGTTTACTTTAGTAGATAATATAGTAAAAGAATTTTAAAAAAAAAAAATAAAAAAACAGCTTTACTTATAATAGTAGCTAGAATTAAGTAAGTAAACTTTTTATTTTTAGCTTATTTTATATAAAGACTTCTTTAAAGTAGGCTTTAATATTAATATTATAAAAGCTATTACTTTTATAATATATATATAGTAAAAAGAAACTATACTAAAGTATATTAATTAGTATTTATAAAATAAATAAGCTTATATAAGAATATAAAAATAAGCTTAGTTTACTAAATTTAAAGTCTTTCTTTTAAAACTCTAAAAACAGTTTAGTAAAGGCTTTGCTAAAAGAGTTCTATTAATTAAATAATAATTTTACTAAAAAAAAAACTTTAATAGCTTATTAAATAAAAACTATTTTATTCTAGCTATATTAGTATAACTTAGGTTTACTTTTTAAAAAAAACTTAAATATACTACTTTTATATTATAAAGGTATTAACTATAATATTAAACTAATAACTAAAATATGCTAATATTAAGCGTATTATATAATATAATTTTTAAATAACTACTTTTAATAAAGTGTTATTACTTGTAGTAATACTTTATATACTTTTTTAATACTATTTACTAAAAAACCAAAAAAATAGTGTTTTTGTGTTAACTAGTATAAACTTAATACTATTATAAAAAAAATGTTTATTTAATTCTACTAATTTAAGAAACTCTTACTTAACTAATATAAATAAAAGTATTTACTAAGTTTAATATATAACAGGCTTTTTATTATATATATTTAAATAAAAATATAAAGAACCTAACTATATTCTATACTTAGTATAGTAACTATAAATATTATATACTACTATTTAGTTTTTATAATAGCTCTATTATATTTTAATATTATATTAATAAAGTATTTTATAATTTACTTAATAACTTTTTATTACAAATATGCTTTAGAGTATAGTATAAAGAAATAACTTTATATAGATTATGTAATAGTATAGTATTATATAATTACTATTAGTTAGTAAATAGAAGAATATACCTACTTACTTTTATAGCTAGAAAACATTATTTAATTAACATACTTTATTTAATCTTAAGACTTAAGAGCTTCATGTCTTGCTTTTATAATACTTTTATATTATCTATTTTAATAATATTTAATTTGCTTTAAAAACCTGCTATAGTATAAGAAGTATATTACTTAAATACTAAAATATTTCTAAAATATAAACCTTTCAATAGATATTAAAAAGAGTAAGTTTATTATTACTAGAATAAAATTTTTAAGCCTTATTATTAGTATAAAAAGAATCTAAAAAAACTCTAAAAAAATTACTATTATATAAAAATAGCTAGTACTTATATTAGTTAAAAGCCTATAATTTTTTCTAAAATTCTAAAATTTTTATAGAAACTTTTTAAAAAACTATAAACATATTATTTAACTACTTACTAAGCTACTTAAAAAGACTATATAGTATATTTTTAGTAAATATAAGCTAGTAGTTTGTTAGTAAGCTAAAGATTTAATACTATTAAATAATATTTTAGTTTACTACTTATTTTACTACCAAACGCATATAAATAAACATAAGTAATAAAGTTATTATAAGAATACTATTATAGTTCTAAGAAAATAGTTTTTAATAACTTATAACTTTTTACTCTAAAACTATAAGTAAGCCCTAAATAGACTATAATATATATAATTAAAAAATAGTAACTATAATTTATAGCTATTAAAAATAGTGCTTATAGCTTATAAGCTTGTAAACTATAGAGTTATTTAATACTCTAACTAATTATTACATATTAGAGTATTTTTTTTATAAAGTAAAAGCCTACTTTCTATTAAATATATTAAATAATAAATATAGTAAACTATTATCTGATGCTTATTTATTACTTTAGTATAGTTAATATAATAGCTAACATGCTTTTACGCAAGTAAGAAAAACTAAAAACCTAAAAAAATAAAAATAAAATAGTCGAAACACGTATCTTGCTTTTAGTAAAGTAAATTAATATTAGCTTTATTAAAGCTATAAATAATAACCTAGCTATACTATTAGTAAAAAATATACTAGCTACTAATATAATTAAAATAGCTATTATTAATACTTTTATGGTTTTACTACCTTTAAATAACTTTTACTTACTAATTAATTATATTATTAAGGTGAATTATAGCTATAAAAGTTTATAGCTATTTTAAGAGTATACTTTTTCTTATAGTTACTTAATATAGAAATTTAACTAAAGTCTTTTTATATACTATAGTAAGCTAATAGTTTTTATTATATACTTTTTAAGAACTTATATTATTTAAGCTATTTATACTACTTAAGTAACTACTTACTTAAAGAAAAAATAAATAAATAAGTTACTTTATAACTACTATTACTAAAGCTGTATAAGTAAAAATATAAATAACTATATAATTATATATAAAGCTTATAAATAAAGTTAGGTATCTTATAATAAGACTTTAAACTTACTTAAATTACTACTAATTTCTAAGTAAGTATAGTAAAATGGCTTTATAAACTTTAAGTTCTTCTCTCTAAATAAAAAAAATGTAACTATATTTTTATTATTATAAACTAGCTAAGTAAGTATTACTTCTTATTATTTTATTATAAAATAACTATAGCCACTTAAGTAGCTAATATGTACTATTATTATATCTAGTAAGTATTTAGTTTACTTAAGTTAATAGTCTCTAACTACAGTTCTTAGTTTATTTTAGTATTTATAAATAAACTATATTAACTAATAAAAATAAAGTAAAAGCTTTTAACACTATATTACCTTTAAACTAATAAAAATACTAAGGTTTTAAACTAGTATATTAATTAATATTTATATTTATTTATTAATTATTATTAGAATAACTAGTTAGACTTGCTGCCTTATATAAACTAAATTTAAGTAATTTTATTATATAAAACTATAGGCTTATTATTCTATTAAATTAAGTTTAGCTATTAGCTAATTTATTACTAGAATTAAAAAGAACATATAAAGGCATTTATTATAGTTTATAAATAGATATTATGTAAAGAAGTATAGAGTTACACTAAAGCCTACTATAATATAATAAAGCTAGCTATAAAAATAGGTTAATAATAAATTACTTAAGTATAAAAGTAATAAACTTAATAGGTTAATAAAAAGTACTATAAGCTGGACTTTTTTATAAGAGATAAAATATATATTATATTTAAAGACTTTACTACTAGCTAACCTAGCTAAAAGTTTAACTAGTAAATATATAGACTTTATTCTATTATAGACATAAAAGAATACTTTTATTTTCTTAAGCTACTGTTATATATATATATATATACTTAATATTCTTTATATAAAATATTTATAAAAAGCTTTTACTTATTTACTATTTAAATAAATTAAACTTATGAAACCACTTATTAAGATTAATAGGTATTTTAAGTAGCTAGTATAGAAAATCCTAAATAGCTACTTATTTTATAGTTAACTATAGTATAAAGTATTCTAGCTAACTTATAACTTAAATTCTATTCAGTATAATACCTAAAGCCTTATAAGTACTTTATATAAAATAAAAAACTATTATAAAGCTTATTTAGAGAAAGTAAGACTATTAGTATAATTAAACACTTAGTTAAAAGCATACAAAAAAAAGAAAGACCTAGAAGTAATAAAGGAAAATAATAAAACAACTTTAAAAATAAAAGTAATATAGAAACTAGTAAAAAGAAAATTATAATTTAAAAACTTAAAAATAAGCCTTTTTTAGAAAGAGGTAATATAATAGTACTGTTTAATTAACTTACTATAAGTCACATAATATTATGACTAGTTATACTAGTTATAATTTAGTATAAAGCTTAAAGTATAGCTAGCTTGTGCTTAAGCTATATACAACTTTATTTAAAAGTAAGCTTTTTTTATATTTCTTTTCTTTCTATCTTAGTATAACTAAAATAGAGCTAACTTATTTTATTAATTTATATTTAGAGTATAATACGTGAAGACCTAGCCTAATATTATAACTTTACTATTATTTATATTAGTATTATTAAAGATAGAGTTATTATTTTCTATTTTATTATTTTTTTTATTATTACTTTCTATTTTTTAATTACTATTTTTTGTATTTTCTGTGTTATTAAAACTAGTAATAATAAAATTAAAAGTACTATTTTTATTAAAATATTAGTTACTAAGTTTATTAATTCTACTAGTTAGTAGACTATATAAACTTAAAAAAGTATTATTATTAATAAGTTAATTCAATTATTTTTAGTAAGAAAAATAAATTTATTATAAAACTAATAATATATAAGCCTTAGTAATAAATTATCTATATTTATTACTAGCTTTAGCTTAAGTAAGTTGTTTAAATTAAACTCTATTTTTAACATACTATTAATATACTAAAATAGTTAATATATTATATAAAAAGAAATATAAAAAAAGTGCTAATATGCCTTAATAATTTTCTTACTATTATTTATATTTATAATTCTATTTTTATTAACTTATTAGTATAGTATTTTGTAGTTCTATTAGTATTAATTAATAGTTTTTTTTTACTACTTACACTTAGGTTATAAGTATGTTTTATAAATTTAATATAAAAATATTATAATACAAATATTATAATAAAGCTTTTATTATAGTTGTTAGCTTTAATTACTTTTATTTATAGCTTATTTTTATTTTTATAGTAAAACCTATTTTACTATAAAATATTAATTTCATTACTTTATAAAAAAACTATAGACTTTTACTTTATAAATTTATTTTTAATATAGTAAATATTAGTCTATATTATATAAATATTTAATAGAAAAATAAACTTTATTTTACTTACTTTTTTTAATATTTTATAGTAACTTTATGTGCTAAGCTTTTTAGACTATTATTTTTTATAAACTATAGTAATTTTATTACGTCTTTTTATAGTATTTTAAAAGGTGCTTAAAATATTTAAGTAAAAATCTTTACTTATAACAGGTATTATAATAATAATAAGCTAGTATTACTTTTTAGAAAAAATAAGTATAAATTAATAGAAAAGAGAAAAAAAGTAATGTCAAAAGTAAGTAATTATAAAAATAGTATAAAAAAGATTTTATAAATTATAAACTTAAAAAATGCTAGGAGTAAATATATTAAAAATAGCTAAGAAATTTATAAAATACTAACTAGTACTTAACATAACTAGTATTAAAAGTAGTTTATATTTATACTTATAAACTAAGGTTTAAAAAGTATTAGAGCCTGAAATTAAATAGTAAAAGCTATAAGAAGTTATAGTTTAATACTACTTTTTTTTCTCTTTAGTTAGGGTTTAAGAGTTTAGGCAAAAAACTAAATAAAAAAAGCAAGTAATTAAAGCTATTTAAAATAGTATTAAAAGTTATTAAATTTAGTAATAAAAATTACAACGCTTAGCTTTATTATATAATAAAAGTATATTTAAAGTATTAATTAAATTTAAAAAAAATTTTAAATTTACTAATATTATAAAAAAAATAAAATTTTAAATTTTAAGTAATATATTCTATAAGTAAGTTATTTTAAAACTTACTAAAAAATTAAGCATTTATACTTAAATATCTTAATAACTATTTAATAATAAATTCTAGAAATTTAATAAGTAATTTATTGTGATGACGGGCTCAGTCTTCACGCGTCGTTGCATAGATGCAGGTTGACAGAATAAGTTGGCTCTATTTCAGCTACACTAAGATGAGGAGAGAAGAGGTACAAAGGGGGCTCGCCCCTAAATAAGGCAGTGCATGGCCTGAGCGCGAGCTAGCCATGCTCCGAGCTCTGCGCTAGGTCGTGGCTGGCATAGCCAGTCGCGATATCATGTGGCCTGTAGCGAGCAGAGCAAGCAGCACCGTCACATTACCCCCCCTCTAAGGGAGGCTCGTCCCCGAGTCTCTAGGTTACAGTCTCCTCCTTGCTGGTCTCTGTACCACTCTTGTCTTTAAAGCCGCCTTGTCGTTCTCCTCTGTTACGTCCAGGCCCTCCTCTGCTTCGTACGCTTTCAACCAGGCGTCTAGTCATGCCAGCAGTCCTGCTTTCTCTAGATAGGCCTCATAGTAGTCTCTTACCTTGTATGGGGCGCCTATAAAGCCTCGGGCGTTATACCAAGTAGGATCTGGGTCATAAGCTAGCCAAGATGCTTTGTACTATAGTCGGCCATGGAATAGGCGGCTATCAAGGATTTCCTGCACTGGCCACTCAGGATGCCCGTTAATCTCGATAGGCGGTTCCTCAGGTTCAATTTGGCCAGACAGTGGGCGAGTAGAAGCCTTCCGTAGGCGGTCTGCGTAAAAGACGTCAAGCATGCGCATGTGCGACGGCAGCTTAAGGCGATAGGAGTATCCCTTCATGCCTACAATAGGATAGGGTCCGTACATCTGCTGGTTAAGCTTCTAGCTAGGTCGGCTAGTAGTGAAGCCCTTAGGTGTAACGTATACCTTATCTCCTGTAGAGAAGTCTGGCTCGCGGCGCTTCTTATTAGCCTGTTGAGCCTGTCACTCTTATACTTAAGCGATCCCTTATTAAGCTA
Organism: Zopfia rhizophila CBS 207.26; assembly: GCA_010093925.1. Lineage (NCBI taxonomy): Eukaryota > Fungi > Ascomycota > Dothideomycetes > Zopfiaceae > Zopfia > Zopfia rhizophila. Next base: position 1,521,729 of record ML994639.1, read on the forward strand.
TCTCTGTAGCTAGCTTTACCGCATTATGGCGAGCTTTAGCATAGCTCTGCGCTTCCTCACGTGACATCTGTTCACGGACTATAGTAGATGCCTTCATACGTTCCTCCCAGTCCCAGTGATAGATTAGCTAGTGGCTAAACTCAATTTAATAGAGTGATAAGCCTATAGTCTTATGCGGTAGAATTGCTTGGGCCTAGTCCATACAAGACAGCAGGTCTGACCAGTTGTCCTAATAGTAGTTAACGAATAGGCGTAGGCGCTGGTCGATGTACTGGTTCAGAACCTTAGTGTTCCCGTCAGTTTAGGGGTAATACGGCGTTGAGAGCTTTTGCTTAATTCCTATTAGTCAGCATAGCTCATTCATGAATGCTGAGGTGAACTAAGGACCGTAATTAGAGACTATTGACCTAAGCAGGCCAAATACTCACCAGATATAGCGATAGTACATATCAGCTGCCTGAGCGGCTATAGTGGTCTTACGGCAAGGCAGTAAGAAGCAACGCTTACTTAGCCAGTCCACGACAACAAAGGCGCAGTCGTATCCTTTCTTATCTAGGGGGAAAGACTTAAAGTCCATAGAGACGTCTCGCCATACTCGCTCAGGGATTGGCAGTGATTTGAGTAAGCCTGGGGTTTTGTCGCGAGGTATGTGGCTCCATCTACAAGCTTTACACGTAGCTACGTAGTCGTCTACATTTTTGCCTATACAGCCCCAGTAGTAGCGGTCGCGAAGTAGCTTGCCTGTCTTTCTCTTACCTAAGTAAGCAGTCACCTGGGTAGCATAGATAGCTTGAATGAGGTGGGTCCTCAAGAAGTGTACAGCAGGGACTACCAGCTTATCGTGGTGCATGAGAAGGCCCTGGCTGAGTTTCCATGCTAGGTAGTTACCAGAGAGGGCGCGCTCTCGGAATAGCTGTAAACTCTCATGGCTGCGGTTCGCCTCAATAATACAATCAATCAGTAAGTGAGGGTCATTTAGGGGCAGTAAGGCCATGAAAGTATCAGCAGCAGCTACTTCAATTGCATTGGCAGCTAGCATGCCTCTTACTGACAGCACAGCTAGGTTATCACTCACGGCCTCAATGAAGCTAACGTCGATTTGCTCTGCTGAGAGGAAGGCGCGTGTTCGGGCTGCTTTGTCCTTATCTTTCTAGGTCTTTAGTTCCTCTTACTTGCGCGAGAGCGCGTCGGCTACTATGTTAGCCATGCCAGGGTGATAGGTAAGCGTCAGGTAATAGTCTGCTACGCTTATTGCCCAGCGCATCTAGCGGGGAGTAAGCTCTCGCTTTGTAGAGAAGTACTCTAGCGCGCGATAGTCAGTCAGGGCACTAAATGACTCAGTAGTCTGCAAGCCTATAAGCTGCGAGCGCCATTCTCGGAGGCCGTAGATTACAGCCAACATCTCTTTATCGTGTATATCGTAGTTCATCTAAGGCTCGCTCATAGTCTTAGAGTAGAAGGCTACAGGTCGCCAGAGGCCATTCTCTTAGAGCTGCGATAGCACCCCTGCGACGACTCCATCACTTACATCTGTCTCCATGCGCGTCTAACGATAGGGCGAGTAGTGAGCTAAGACATTATCTAATAGCATTAGATCCTTAGCTTACTAGAAGGCTGCCAGCTTGCGTTCACCAAAGGCGTGCCATGCGCCCTTCTTAAGCAGCTTAGTAAGCGATCAGATGATGCGTCCATAGTCCCTTAAGAAAGCTCTATAGAAGTTACAGAATCCTAGGAAGGATTGCAGGCTTTTGACTGACGTAGGTACTGGCCATTCCTGTACAGCAGCGACCTTCTCAGGGTCCTTTTGGATCCCTTCTGTGCTAATGATAAGGCCTAGGAACTTCGTTCTAGTAACGGCGAACTCGCTCTTCTTGATATCTGCCTGGAGGCCGGCGTCCTGGAGACGTCTTAGCACCTGAGCGACATGCTCCTCATGCTACAGCAGGTCTTCAGAATAGATTAGGATATCGTCAAGGTAGGCAGTGTAGAAGTCGTTAAGTAGGCCATGAAGCACCTTATTAATATAGCGCTGGAATGTAGCAGGGCCATTATAGAGACCAAATGGTAGCACGCGGTACTTGTAGTTCCCATACCGAGTACGGAACGTGGTTAGATCCTCTATGTCCTTGTTCAGACGTATACGATAGAAGGCCTGTTGTATGTCAAGCTTGGTGAACACCCTTGCACGCGCTAGCCGGGCGAGGGTCTCCTGAATCAGCAGGATCAGATAGGCGTCTTTTTTCATAATAGCATTAAGCTTGCGGTAGTCAACGTAGAAGTGCTACCCTCCTCTAGGCTTCTTAGCAAACAGTACTGGGGAAGCATACAAAGCGTTGCTGTGAGTAATAACCCCTCGTTGAAGGTGGTTGTCCAGATAAGTCTTAACAAGCTACAGCTGCTCAAGAGACATGCTATATAGTGGGCTTAACGTCAGCATGTTCTCGGCTGTTAGTTTAATATCATGGTTGACACCTTCGCAATGCGGGGGCAGCACGTCTGAGTCCTTCTTTGAGAAGTGGGCCTAAGTCGCGCCGGCGTAGCTAAGGTGGAGTAGCTTCTGCTTAATAAGCTGCCAAAGTTCCTCTTCTCCCATGAGGTCCTTGTTTGATTAATAGGGCCCTTCTAGTGAAGCCTTTACCAAGAGGTTCCTAGGGTCTTAGGAAGAGGGCTTTAGGTCTGGTGGGCTGAGCTCATCTCTGTAGTTCTGAATAAGCTTATCTACTTCATAAACGCTGGTGTGCCCTAGCACAGTTTCCTTCTGCCGTGCGTGCATCATAAAGGTAATAGCTTCTATAGTATTGATCTCAAGGCCTGCCTTAGAGAGGTCTTCACGTGAGACAGGCTAAGGGCAGGGGGTTCGCTTGCTTGGCTCTAGCTGCTGTCGTAGGTGAAGCTACTCTTCCATCTTCCTGAGGTTCTCTCGCTGTGCCACACGCTGGGGCGAGCGCTGAGGTGGCTTATGGGTGCGCTATAGAATCGCCATATTTATCAGCTCATCACGTCGGTCGGCATCAGCTTGGTGCGAGGGGTTGATTTTAGTTGACAGGCCTCACGTTAGAATGATGATGTCGCGCTTACAGTCAATTAGCTTATCATCTAGCCATTTAAGTGCTCGCTCCTTGCAGTTAATTAAAGCGCCTACATCTTCAAAGAGCTTGCGGCCGATTATAAGGTCATGGCGGCCAGTATTACAGAAGACGAAATAGGTTAGCAGGCGGTAGTTGTCTAGTACTAGATCCGCCTAGAAGTACTCGTTTACTTATCCGTTTGGTCTATTATTATAGCCAGCTAGGGGGATAGATTCTATCTGGTAAGTCTTTATCTTAAGCCCTTTCTTGATAGCGCGCATGTGCTTTAGGTGTACTAGGATAAAACTACTAGCTCTAGTATTAAGAAGGCTGCTTAGCTTGATAGCTAGTCCACCAGCAGAGATACAGCAGGACAGGGTAAGAGCAAGTCCGCTAAATAGCAGTTAACGAGAGTCAAATTAGCTAGTAGCTCCAGGGGGTAACCCTAGGAAGGAGACTTCCCCTAGGGTAAGTCTTCCCCTAATAGTTCCTCTATAGCAAGCTGAAACTCCTTATTATCGCTAGTGTCCTAGGGCGTATAGAGCTCTTTATTAGTATCTATAAGCTCAATTACTTTAGCTATAGCTTAGGCAAGTAGTTAGCAGTCTTTTGTAAAGTAATTAGGTTTCCCGCAATTATAGCAACTAGCTGGCTTGGGGATGGGTATTGGTAGGATGGTGGTAGTTACTGCGCGAGTCAGGCGCTCAGCCTCTAGGCAAAACTACTAAGTTAGCAGCAACTAAGTCCTCCTAGTTCTCCTATTAATCTACTTAGTAGCTTTCCTGGCGCTGAGAGCTAGCTCTCTAGCGAAGTCTTAAGCCAGGTCTACGTACTCATCATACTAGTCACGGTACTGCCGTCGGTAGATGCCTATCTGCGTACGCAGAGCATCTAGGAGCTTCTCATAGAATTCTTCTACCCATTAGTCTACAGGCAGGCTGCGTTCTTAAGCTAGGTAGAAGAAATCGCCCTAAAATACAGTAAAGTTAGTAGGGTCTCTGAGGTAGAGCTTCTGGAAATCGCGGTAAGCATTAAGTCTCTTATATAAGTCACCATACATCCTTTCTAGGCGATTTATTATATACTAGTAGCTGACTAGCTGCTCACTCTCTCTTACTATACGTATTAGTGTTAAGAGGTACTAGTTAGCAGGACCCTCCGTATACATACGCATGTAAGAGACGATGTTCTCCTAAGTAGCTTACTTACTAACTCCAGCAAACCAGTCTTAGTTAGCGCGTACCTTGTTCTCTAGGACATTCCTCCATTAATCAAAGGTAACATCCTTGCCGTCCTTAAGCATTAGCGGATCAGGAAATCGGGCTAAGCGGCTGTTGCCTTAATGGCTGCCTACAATAAGCGTAGCTAGTAAAATAGCTGGTACATAAGGTAATGCTTAAGGAGTTTAATTACTAAAATCTCCTATATCAGAACCATCGTCAGGTCCTACAGCTACATAGCTAGCCTAGTTCTAAAGGGTCTATAGTAGAGCTGTGAAGCGTGTCTTCTTTGCTGGTATCAACGATAGCGCTAGGCTAGCCTTTGCAGAAAGAAAGAAGTATATATTATGCGTAGGTTTCTTTGTCTGTACCTTTAGTATCTTAATCTTATTCTCTTAATCTACTACGCGCTTGAGCGTGTTATTTAGTAGCTAATAAAGCTCAGTAAGCTCATCTCTAGCCTCATTAAGCTCAGTTTCGGACGTGTTGAGCGCTTTTCCTAGCGTATTAGCATGGTCGCAATATATAAGTACTTTAAGATAGCTATGCTCTAGCTCACTAGCGATTATCGCTTAATTAAAGGTCATTAGGGTAGGAAGCGTAACCTCTATCTCCTAAGGCTTATAGGTGTCAGTTCCCTAGGTAGTGCTCTTAATAATAGCCACGAAGGGTTTCTTATCATGTCATGCCTAAATGCGGAGCTTCTTAATAGTGTAGTCTTCTCTAATCACGTTATCAGGGTAGTACGTAGCAGCACACCTGAGCGACTTAGGGATAGGCGTGTAGTCATTACCAGTAGCTATTGCCTTAGGATTAACCCTTATCTCTAGCGTTAAGAGCTTTCCCATAATCCTAACCTATCCATCCTTATATATGTATAAAGCTTCTGGCCCCTAGCAGGGTAAAGCAATTAGCTGATTCTCTAGTATAGAGAAAGCGAGCTGGTAGTGCTCACAGGGATCAGTTTCTCTAGCAGGGAGAAGGTAAGCTAGTGGTGCTCACAGGGGTCAGTTTCTCTAGCAGGGAGAAGATAATAAAGGGGGGGGGGGAGTTTACTAGAGCTCTCATAGCTCTCTTCCAACCTAATAGATACGTTGCCTACCGCTGTAGGTCTTCCGGTTACCTGCTAAGTCACTCTCAAGGCCTGCTGCTACAGGGCTTATACAGGCTATCACTCAGGGTTTCAATTACCTACTGCTATAGGGCTTTCTAGTAGAGATCATATAGTTAACGAACTAACGACTCAGCGTAGTCGTGTAATTAATTCTCCAGGTGCGGTCATTGACGAATTAAACGCTTAAGTTAATCATACGGGTTGACCTCAATATTATGTCGCCGTCATCCGGCTAAGTTAGATTAATCTTAGTGTAATATAATAACGGGCTCAGTCTTCACGCGTCGTTGCATGGATACAGGTTAACAGAATAAGTTAGCTCTATTTTAGCTACACTAAGATAAGGAGAGAAGAGGTACAAAGGGGGCTCGCTCCTAAATAGGGCGGTGCATGGCCTAAGCGCGAGCTAGCCATGCTCCGAGCTCTACGCTAGGTCATAGCTAGCGTAGCTAGTCACGATATCATATAGCCTACAGCGAGCAGAGCAAGCAGCACCGTCACATTTATAGTACTTTAAAATAAAAACTATTAAGTTTTTAGAAGATTGTATATAATAGTTATTAAAATAGAATTATTTTAGTTTCTAAATTTACTTTTTTTTTTAAAAATATTTTAAGAATATTTAATTATTAGTTTTTGAAAATTTAATAGCCTTTATTTTAAAGTACTATTAATTACTTATTAAATTTCTAGAATTTATTATTTAGTAGTTATTAAAATTTTTAAGTGTAAATTCTTAATTTTTAGTAAGTTTTAAAATAACTTACTTACTTATATAACTTACTTACTTATAAAATATGTTTTATTTATTACAAAAAAAGTAAAATTAAATTTTTTTTTTAATAAAAAGTTTAAATTTTACTAAATTTTAATAAATAAAATAAATAAATAAAAACTTTTATAAATTCTTTTATTTAAAGTTAAAAAATAGTTTTAAACAAAATTAAAAATTATTTAAAAGTTAAAATTAATATAAAATATTTTTTATTAAAATTAGTAAACTAATAAATTATTAAAATACTTAAAAAGTTAATTATTTTTATATATAATATTTTTTAAAATTTAGTATATAAAAAGAATTATTATAATTTACTTAAAATTTATTTATTTATAAATTTATAGCATTAAAATTTTATAAAAAAGTTTTAAAATTTTAAAATTTTTTTTAACTAGTTTCCAACATAAAAAAAAACTATAATTTAAAAAAAAATTAATAAAATTGTTATAGTTTAAAGGGCTTAGTTAGAAAGAATTTTTATAAATAGTTTCTTTAAAGTTTATAGCTTTTATATACTTAAAATGTAAAGGAGTATGTTACTTAGTTTTTACTACTAACATTATAATAATATAGTATATAAATTACTTTAATATAAAGAGTATATATGTAATTTATATTAGAGTTTTAGTAATTATATAAAGTTATATAATAACTTACTAATATAATATTCTAATAATATAAAAATATAATAAAGTAATAGTTTATTTAATTTATTACATTACTAATTCCAAAGATTTACTCCAAAATTAGAAAATAAGTATAAAAAAAAACTATTTAAAAGCTAAAAAAGCTACTCTTTATATAGTAAATTTTTTATTTATAATTTGCTAATAATTAAGCTTACTATAATTACTTAGTTTTTATTAACTTTAATTATTTATATTATACTTATAACTTTGTATGTAAAACGTTACGTGCTTTTTTTACTATTAGTTTTATTAAAAACTTTAATAATATTAGCTAAAAGCTTTATTTTATATTAAGTTTTTAAAGTATTTATTTTATTTTTATTCTAGTTTTATATTTTTACGCGTGCTTTTTTGCTAATAGCTAGTAATTTTTTTTAATTAGTTTACTACTTTCTATTTATAATTATTCCTTATAATAAACTCTTACTTATTACTAATTATAATATTTACTTTTTTTTTTAGACTTTTAACTTAAAAGTTCTTTTTACTTTAAGTTTTAAGTATAAGTTAAGTAAGTTCTTTTAGTAGTATTATACATACTTTTAGAACTTCTTTTCTTTTTTATTTCTAATAATGTTTAAGGTTAAATTGTTAACTATTTATAATTATTATTTTAAGCTAACTTTGTATAGTTTATGTAAAAAAATTAAATTTTATTACTTTATAAATCTTTTATTTAACCGATATTTTAAGTAAATTACGTATTTTTAAAAATACAATTTAGTAGTTTTTATTTAAAAGTTTAATAAATTTTTTATTAAAAAGTATTAGCTCTAAAAGTAGCTTAAGTAAATATAAAACTTTAAGCTTAAAACTAAATTCTACTAGTAATAATTATATAAGTAGTTTGTTTTAGTTAATAGTTATAAATATAAGCTATTTACCTATAAGCTTACATTAATTAAAAAAATATAGAATTTTTAAAAAAAAAAAATTTAAATTATTATAATTTATAATGTTTCTTGTTTAATGATTTTACTAATTTTTTTTATTAATTTTCTTTAATTAAGAAGCTGTATAGGCTTTTATTTAGAATTTAATATTACTAATTTTTTTAAATACAACTAGTTAATTATCTTAAAATATTACTTTAAGTTTTTAATAACATTTTAGGTATTTTTCTCTAGTTTATAGTTTTTTTATTTAACTAAGTATTTTTACTAATATCTAAATTATTATAGTTTCTAAATTTCTTTAATTTTATACTCTAACTAATATAGCTTTATATTTATGTTTATTACTATTAGCATGTTTAATAGTGCTAGTTTAAGTAATAATATATAAAAAACTAAATAAGTTCTTATATTTAATAGTAGTTATAGTTTATGGTTAATTAGTTTAATAATTTTACTAATTTCAAATTATTTAATTTAAACGTAATTTAGGTTTTTACTTAACTTTTTAGTTTTTAGATTTTTGTATAATGAGAAAATATTATTTTTCTTTTTAAAAATTAGTTTTCTAGCTTTTAACTTATTAGTACTCTTTGTAATTTATAAGTTTTTTAAAATAATTTATTTACTAAAAATCTTATACAAGTTTTATAGCTGTGTTATTTTGTTATAAGCTTTATATAATTTACTTTTTAAATTATATAGTTTTCTATAAACTAACAGCTTATACCTGTAATTTATATAAAATAGTAATATATTAGTTATAAATAACTTTATACTATTATAGGTAAATTATACTTAAGGTAATAACTTAACTTAAATCTTTTAAATGTAATAAACATATATTTTTAAGTATTATTTTAGAGTCTAATTAGTATACTTTTTTTACCTATTTATTTAAGAATAAAAGCTTATTAAGGGCTTAATTTTTAACTCTAACTTAGCTAACAAGGTTTTCTAAAAGTATAATATAAATAATTTATTTTAATTACAAATAAATTTCCTAGATAATTTATATTTTAAGACTATTATCTTTAAAATTTTATATACTAGATTTCCTACTAATAAATTTATAAATATTAAATTAAACTATATGTACTTAGTTAATTTATTTATAATAACTAGTACTATATTATACTTTTTATTTATTTCTATTTTTTTAAATAATAGTAATTTTATAATAAAGTTTATTAAAACTAACTACTATAGTTATTTTAGTACTTCTAATAATTATAAAAGTTTATATAGCTTATATTATACTACTTTATTTTTTTATATTTTAAATAAGCTTTAATTACTTTCTTTAGTTTCTTTTAAGTTTTTAATATAGAAGTTTCTAAAGATTTACTTTATAATCTATTCTACTTTTTAATATTTGTATGTAATAGCTTTGTAATACCTTTTAATTAATTCTTTATATAACTTTTTAGTACATAAATAAGCTTATTTACATATTATAGTTTTAATTCTAGATTCTAAAAATTTTACTACTTAATATTTCTTATTTTACTTATTTAATAATCTAGAATTCTTGTAACTATTATAATTCTTAGGTAATTATAAGTTATAAATTTGTTTCATTTTACTATTAATATTATGTTTAGTATTAGTTTATGCTATTTTATATAATTTAGTTATTAGTTAAATATGTTTACTACTTTATTTTCTAATTTTTTTTAGTAGAATATCTTAAAATTATAAATAGCTAGTATTTTTAACTAGTATATCTATTTTTTATTTAATCTTTCTATATTAATAAAGCTTATTAAGTTTTTATAATTTAAAAAGACTTTTACTTAATACTTAGCGTTTTTAAGGTAAATTTACTATTTCTTAAATACTACTACTATTACTAGTAGTTTTTTATTATGAATATTATAATTTAATTTAACTCTTCTAAGTTTTTTTAATAAATAGTCTATAAAATAAAAACGTTTGTTACTATATTATTAACTATAAACTACTTATATTACATAATTAAATGTATTTGTTTTTAGTATAATAAGTAATTTTAGGTTAAATATTTTTAATATTAGTACTTAAGTAAACTTATTTTTAAGTTTTTTAAATACTTACTACTATTTTTACCTCTAACTAAATTTATTATCTTTTTTAGTTAACTCTATTAATAGTGTTGTAATTTTTAAATACCTTTTCATAAACCTTTTATAGAAATTCGTAATTTTTTTAAAAAAACTATATCTTCTTAATTATTGTTATTATTAGCTATTTTTATATTTTTATTAACTTTTTTAAGTCTACTAAGATTTTTTTTCTTAAAATAATAAATTCTAGAAACTTTATTTTTGTAATATAAATTATATATTATTTTTAATTAAATAAAAAAGTTATACTCCTAAAGTTTCTTTAAAACTTTTTTAATATATACTTTGTATTTTTTAAGTATTTTATTTATATATACTAACACATTATTTAAATACACTATTATGAATATGTTTAAGTATTTATAAAGTATATAATTAATAACTACTTAAAAAGTTACTAGTACATTTATTAATTTAAATAGTATAATATAGTACTTAAAGAGTCTATATTTTGTTTTAAATACTATTAACTATTTATATTTTTTCTTAATTTAAATTTTATAGTATTTTTTGTAGATATTAAATAAACTAGAATATTATACTTTTTAGAGTTTATTTATAATCATTTAAATTAATAGTAATAAATATTAATTCTTAACTATTATATAATTTAGTTGTTTAAAATCCACATATAATTATAATTTCCTAATTTTTTTAAGTATAAATAATATCAGTAAAGCTATTAGACTTTTACTTACTTATATATATATATATTTTAAAAAATTTCTTGATATACTATTGTAATTCTTTTTGTTGTTTCTGTAATTAAAAATATATTAATTTTAATTTAAGCTCTTTTTTATTCTTAACTAGTATTTTATAGTTCTAAAGTTAATATTTTAATAGTACATTCTTTTTTTCTTACTAAATAAGTATGTAAATTTTTTATATTTTTAAGATATTTAGGCTTTAATAGTATTTAAAACTTGCTTTTAGATTTATACTATAATAATATTTTATAGTTATTTTTTCTGTAATTATTGTATAGTTTTATATAAAATTTATTTTATTTTAGAGTATTTTTCTATTACTTTTAGTTTTTATATTTATGTTACTTTCTTTACTAAATTGTGCTATTAAATAGTTTTTTATTACTAATCTATTATTAAATTATATAATAAAAGCTAATTTTATTTTAAAATTATATAAAACTATTTTATATTTAGAATATTAACATAGTAAATATGTTTATAGCCTGCTACTTTTAGCTTTATTACTATAATTTCTAAGCTAATTAAACTTTTTTCAAAAATTTCTACACTATTATTTATTTACCTTACTTTTACTAAATACATTTTTTATAGTATAATATAATATATTATTTTATTTATTAATTTAAAATAAATATTTTATTTACTTTATTATTTACTAGTACTTTTAGAAATTTTCTATTTACTTTTATACTAAAATAAAGACATAGTTTTTATTATACTTACTATAATTTAAAAGTCTTAATAGTTATATTACTAGCTTAAACTTTTTACTAATAGATAGTTAGTTTTTTAATAGTAAATTATATATACTATATTTTTAATTTCATTTTTTTAAGTTAAAGTACTTTTTATATATAGAGTAGTAGTTATAGTAGTATACTAAATATAATAATTTATTATACTTTATTTTTACTTTACTTTTATATACTAAATATTTCTATTTTAGAAAAAAAAATTTATATAAAAGATTTAGGTGTTTTAAGTCTTATAGATTTTATTTAGTTTTATATTTTTTATTTTTATAGTATTTATATTTAAGCACATATTTCTTTTAATATTACTTTTTATATTAATAATTTTACTAATTGTTTTTATTTTCTAAGTTATTTATAGTAGTATTAGGGTTTTCTAAAATTTATTTTTTTAGTTTTTATTTACTTACTACTTTTTTATATACTTTTAATTCTTTTAGTTTTTTTATTTAAATTAAATATATTGCTTATGTATATATTGTTTTTATGCAGTTAACTAACTTACGAATTTAATATTTTTAATTCTTTAATTATTAAAAAATATTAGTGTTCTTAATTTATGTAATAAGTAAAAATATTTTTATTTTATTATACTTATTACTTTTACTCTCTAGCTTAGTTTTTTATTTTTAAGTAGTATTCTTTTCTTGTGTTTAAAAAACATATAGTTTCCTTTACTAATCTTTTATAAGAAACTATAATACTCTTTTTTAAAAAACTATTATATTATAAAAACATTACTTTTATAATTTAGTTTTTTAAATTATAAAATTCTTTTTTTAGTATTGTTTTTTAATACTTGATTTTATAATTTTTTTTTAATATTAGTTTAATTTGTAAATTTAATACTTATTTTTATTTAATTACTATTAAATAGTTATTATTATAATTTTAAAAGCTTTATATACTAAAAATTATATTTTCTAAAATAACTACTTTTTTTTAATTAATTTTCCAAAGTATAAGAATTTATACTTTTATGCTTACTACTTAGTGCTATTTTTTAATTACTTTTTATAATATTTTTTTAATTATTACTAGCTGTTTATAAGTTTAGGCTTTGTTACTTAATACTGTTATTTATAGTTTTTTTAATAGTATTTATTAAATTTATAAATTTAATACTAATTATTATTAAGTTTCTTGCCAATAGCTTTAACTAATAGTATTTTATTTTACTATAAATTCTATTCTATAGGCTTAGTTTTAACTATTATAATTTTTTATTTTTTATTTATAAATATTTTTTATATAGTACCTAATATTACTATATTTTAAGCATACTTTTTTATTAAGTTACGTTCTATATTTTTATGTTATAAACTATTTTTTTAGTTCTTCTTTTTATAATAGCTTTTTTATTTTAACTTTATTAATATTTATTTTATTATAAGCTTATTCTTGTTATGTTAAAGTTTTCTTTTTTTTTATTACTTAACGTTTTTTATATTTTAGTTCGTGCTTGTACTACTACTTATTTATATAAATAATAGACTTTATAAGAACTTAAAAGTTATTTCATTAATTTTTTTTGCTAGTTTATTTTTAACTTAATTTTTAAGTTTAGTGTAATAAGCTACTATTAATAGTACATTATTTTAATTAATTAATAACTATAGTTATTAGCATTCTATAATATATACTAAAACTAATTTATTTTATTATAAACTTTATATTTTTTGTTTTGTAAAATATTTTTTATTCATTTTTTTAAACACTACTATAATTTATTAAATAAAATTATTATAACTTCTAAATATTATTTTAGTTTTATTTAATATTTATAATGTATTTTTCTCTTTTTTTATGTAATTTTTAGCTAAGAGCTTAAACTAATTTATAGTTCTACTTTTTATATTTATACTTACTATAAGAATTCTTTTTTATTTCTTAAAAAAAGTAAACTTATTAAATTAAGTATACATCTATAATTTTGTTAGAAATTTTTTGAAATCTTCTTTTATAGTATTAAACTTTTTAAATAGCTATATTTTAGTACTTAATATATATACTTAAATATTTAATTAAATTTTACGTTTAAGAACTATTTATTATTATTATAGTAGCTATTTATAACATTAAGGCTTTTTAAGAAAGCTTTTTTTATAAGCTTCTTTTTATATTATATATTTATATATTAGCTTTATACTAGTATATAAGCTTTTACCTTAAATATTTTAGCTTATAACTTATTATATTCTTTTTTTTTTACATAATGTCTTAAATTATTATTTAGTACTATACTTAGTAATTAATTAATATTTTTTTATTAAATACTTAACTTTCTATTTATAGTACTATTATAATATTATATTATGTTTTTACTAATTTGTTATAATAGATAACTTAAATCTTACTAAAATTCTTAGAAATTTTATCTCTTAACTTATGACTCTAAAGCTAAGTAATAAATTACTTATAAACATTTTAATAAAATAAGAAACTTAATATTAAAAAAATATAAAAGCTTTTTATATTAAGTTTAATAAAATAAAATAAGTGTTTATTAGTTTAACTTCTACTATTATTATCTCTCCTGTTAAAGAAAGTCTAGTTTTTGTTACTAATTTATTTAAAAGTAGCTTAAGTCTTATTACTTTAATTTTACCTATAATTATAACTAGTACTTATTTCTAAGTTTTTTTAAATTATAGTTAGAAATATAAAATTAACTATTATATTAGAAGTTATTATATTATTAATAATAATAAAATCTGATTATTTACTTAATTTTTTAATGTTAACTAGAAAATAAAAGAACTTACGTATTTTTATTAGAAATCTTTATTATAAGTTTGATAATAATACTAACTAATATTTTACTAAACACTTTTAACTTCTGTATGTATATTTAAGGCTAAAGAAAAACCTAGTAACACTTATAGACTTTTTTATAAATAAGAATATATACTTAGTAAAATAATTAATTATTTTTCTATAAGCTATATATAGAGACCTAAATAGAAAACTTATTATTTTAAGTAAGCTTAATTTATTTTACTAAAAATAGAAAAGTTTTATTACTTATTTTACTAAATTCTATAAACTAGCTACTAATATTAAACTAAATAAAATTAATTTAATTACTTAGCTAAGAAGGTTATTAAATAATAATTTCTATTAGGTAATAGTAGGTATTAAAATCTCTAATATATTAAATAACTACACTAATTTAAGATTTTTATATAATAATAACTTTTAGTATTTTTTTTACTATATTTTATTGGGCTATAATTTATATTATAAAGAGATTTTAATACTATAGAAATTAATATCTTTAATTATGTCTTTATTATATTAGCTAAATAAAAAGCTTAAAAGCATAATAGTTAATATTTTAAGTATAATAAATATAGTTATATTTTTTAAAACTACTTTATTTTCTTATTAGAATTCTAATTTATAAGCTTATTCTAACTCTAATAAGTAACCTATTTCTATTTTTTTTCTAAATTTAATTTTTTTGTAAATAAGAATATTTTTAAACTTTTTAAGCTACTTTACTAAAAGCTTTATTTTAGTATTAAGTTGCTTTTTAAAACGTTTTTAATACTAGATTTCTATTAATTTTAAGACCTCTTACTTAGTAACTAACTCTTAAAACTATTAAGTAAATATTTTATATATTATTTAATAAAATAGCTTATTTTACTTTATTATTACTTTAATTAAAAATAAAGTAACTAGTATAAGTTATATTAGTAGATTTTTTAGTTAGTATTTAAAAACTCTATTTCTTATTACTTATTATAAGAGTGCTATATGCAGGAGATTAAGAACTTAAAAAAAAGTATTAATTAATTACTATATATAGTACCAAGTGATAATTCAAGACGTTACGTGAAGAAAAAAAAAATAAAATAGATTATAAATAAAGTATTTAAATAAGAACTCATGCGCTAGCGTAAAGCTAATATATAAAAATATAATATAATAAAAATACTTATAAAAAAAGCTTTTTTAAAAGATCTTTATAAAGTGTTATAAATAGTTACTATAATAGTACTTCTTTTTTAAATCTAAGCTCTTATAATAAGTGTTTATATTAAATTTTAAATAGCAAGTTATTTTAGATTTTAGAAATAGAATTCTTTTATAGTAGTTATATTTTAAAGATTATTTATAAATTACTATATTAGGTTATTATATTTAGTTTATTTAATAAGATATTTATAGTATTTATGTTTATAATTAAAGCGCAGCTCCTTAATTTACTTAATATAATATTTAGTATTATTATTAATTTTAATAAGTTCTAGTAATAGGTTTTATTAATTTAAAAAGTATTCAAATTTAGGTACAGCTAGCCGAAGTAAAGATACATAGAAAACTAGGTATATACTTAAGAATTTAGAAAGTTTAAGTTAATATATATATAAGAAAACTGCTTAAAAGATATAGTATTTCCCTAAAGCCTTTAAGTCTAGCTTTTTAGATAGTTATTTAGTTTTAATATTTTATATATTAAGCTAGACTATATCTCCTATCTAGTAGTTAGGTATAGATAACTGTTTTTAGTTTATATATTCTTTTTAAAGAGCTTAAGTTTAAATTATCTCTTCTTAAACTAGCTATTAAATATTAGCTATTTTCTCTATTATATAGTTAGCTTTTAAAGCTTGTAATGCCTAGTAATGCTGTTTTAAGTTCTTATAAAAAGTTTAAAACCTATTTAAGATTGTTAACCTATATTAGCTAGAAATAATAAAACCTTTATAAATTTAAATATAGTGTTATTAGCTTTAAACTATGCTAAAGAGAGTTAGATTATTTAGTTATCTTATTAGTAGTTTATATATATATATATATAACTTATTTTATTATGTTATTAGCTCTTTTTATTCAGCTATTTATTTCTAGATAATATGTAAAAAATAGTTAGAATTTAATTTATAGTTACTTATAGAGTTTATTATAGAAAACAGAAATAAATTATATTTCTTAGTTTAATATAATAATTTCTAGGAGGCTATAGTCTATTTATATATGCTAATAAAAAAGTAGGCTATTGTTACGAGTTGCCTTAACTAAACGGTACGTTTTGCGTTAGCAACTCTGCCCTGACTGATTACTTAACAAGTCCTCAGCCCTTTCCGTATCTGGAACAGATAGCCCTAGGTTTAACAGGATAGAGTTTGGTTTTTTATCGCAAGGTAGGGAGAGGGTGTACAATAGATTCAACAAGATAGTGTCAAACTATTTCACTCAAGGTCAGGTCTCAACTTAGAGAGAAGATCTTGATTTTAGAGTAACTACGAAGAATTCAAAATATCTCGGAGCCAGTCCATGCCTCATATTTATAGAAAACCCTCCGTGCGTACATCGTATCCTGGTTGGTA